>PDNB01000226.1:0-44211 GCA_002573585.1 Helicocarpus griseus UAMH5409
CGGATAGGGGGTCGTTGCTGCAGGATTCCGCCCGGGCAGATGGGGTTATATTATTCCGTTGCAAAGTCCCTGCGTTTGTATATAGGCTTCTTCCCTCAGCCTTTTCTCTTTTTCCTTCTTTCTTTTCTTCCTCAGCTTTAGATTCTTGTACATTAGGCCTTAATAGGATTCCTTATTCTAGCTCGATGCCTTGCCGTCACAATAATAATAATAAATAAATAAATAAATAAATTAATAAATATATATATATATATATATATATATAATGAGAGTAAGAACGAGAAAGAGGCAGTTGAAATGGAAATCAGAAAAGAAGAGTTCATTTTGCTCTGCCTTCAATGGAAAAAAACTTGTAAATGTGCCAGCCGGCTTTTAAACACGGTAACAAATCTAGCAGGATAAGATAAGTCGTTGTTCCGCGCGGCAGGCGAATGAAGATGAGCTAGCTAGTAGCTGAATCCATCAACCCCTTCCATGTCTTTTATCAGGGGATTGAAGCCGGTTAGAGAGATTCAAGGTGTAGGCATATATATATATATAGACTGACGTTTTCACTCCGCGGATCTCAGGATCTCAGGATTTCAGGATCCCGCACAGACGGTAGCACAGCAGCAGCAGCATGGCAGTGTCTTGAGTGTCTGAGCGATATCACATGGTTTCGCCAATATTTGGATCTCAGCGCCAAGCGGCTATATGGGGCCGAAAAGAGGAAAGGAGCAGCCGCTGACAAGACGGACGAGAAAACACCCAGACATGCCAAGAGATGGTATGGCATGGTATTTCATAGGATCATATTATTAATAATGCTGTACTGTAAGTTACCGTATGGATGATGGAACTGAATCCGGGCGCCAAGACACCACCGTGCCAAGCCTCTTGGCGTTCTCTCCACCGCCAGTCACAGCCCGCGCCGCTGCCAGGCCCGCGTCATCATGTTGGCGGGATTGAGGACAGCCATGAGGGACTCCCCTATGCCACGCATAACACGCCTTATACACGCTGTGTAGATATGTGCTGGGCGGGATCCCCGGCAGCTGTCAATCCCCAATCCAACCCCTCCCGTAGACTATATTCTCAATAATCATGAAGTAGATATATAAAACATCCGCGGCCGATCTCTGCACAGCGCTGCCAAGCACTCGGCGGCTGGGCTTCTGGGCGGCTTGGCAGCCACCAGCCAGTGTCTGCTCTCCGCCGCGCCTTTCTCCCTCTTTTTTTCTGCTCTGGCTGTCTTGGTTTCCGCTGGGCATTCTCCCGCCCCGTCTTGTCTGTCTGTATAAAGAGGGTGACCTGTCTCCTGCGGTCGTCGTCGTTGTTCCCATCCTCTACTCTCCTCCTCCTTCCTCTCCACCCCCTCTGCCCCTACCAATAGTATTACCGGCTCTAGTCTCCTCCGCCCGCTCCCCGCCCCTTCATGGATGGCTCGACAACTCCTCTTCGCCGTGCTCGATGTCTTGTCCTGCAGAGCAGTCCTTGACACTTAATTGAGACAGACCTCTTGTCCGCCCCCGGGGGGTGCTGCTTGTGCTGGCCCCGAAGCTATCATGCCGTCCCCTTCGTCCTCGACCGATATGACGCAGACACACCTACCTTCTTCCTCCCGCAATCCGGACCATATCCTCCACCACTACCACTACCAGTCCCCCGCTTCCTCTCTCTCAAACAACCCCCGCCGATACTCGCCAAATCTATACCCACCCCCTCAATCCCGTCATGACCGTAACGATGCCTACGAACCTCGCCCACGTCCGCACACCAGCAACCACCATGTCGTGCATCTCCCCCAGGTGTACGCCGCCTCAGACCCCAATGCCGCCTCACATATGGTTCCCTACCTTGCGCCGCAATCCATAAAGGACCAGCGCTCCTCGCAATCCTCCCCGATACAGGAGATTACCGTGCCGACTCCTGTCGCATCAGTGTCAGATCACCATTCTTCTCATAGACAGTCCAAGAGCGAGATGGGCTATGGGTATGGCCACAGTCATGGTCGGGGTCACCGTCATGGGCATAGTGTCTTGTCGTCAGAACGGTCGAGTCCGCATCGACAAAGAAATAGTCGGGTTTCGGGATATGCAGATGATGATGAGGATGATGAGGACATGGATGAGGATGATGATGAGGTGGTTGCGTCGAAGGAGAGTGAGAATGCGTTTTTTATATTGGTGAGATAATCATTCCCTCTTTTTTATTTTATTATTGTCAATTACTGGGGAAATGGGAAATGGGAAGTCAAGAATGCGTAAGTTGGGGAGAATTGGATTGAGTTTATGAGGTGTCAGACGGCGGCATGTTGCTGGCCAGTTATTGTTATTGGATTCCTGACAAGGCCATCAACAACGTCAACATCAACAACATACACGTCAACACCCATATCACACCAAGAGACGGACACAATACTGCATATATAGAATAACTACGTTATCAATTGATAAATAAATACTAACAAACTGCCAGCTCCGCCTCTCATTCCTCGTCCCGCCCTTCTCCCTCGTCGCCACGCTCTACGCCCTCGCCGTGCTCGTCTTCCTCCTGCTCTCCTCTCCGCTCCGCCTCTGCAAGCCCACCCCCTTCTTCCAATCCCCGCTCTCCGCCCAGCTGTGCACTCTCCTGCTCCCTCTCCTGCACACCCACCAGCGCCTCATCACCCCGCATCACCACCACCACTACCATACCTCAACCCACCCCTACGACACCGCCGCCGCCACCACCACCTCTCAACATCAAAAGATTACCACCATAGATACCCAACACTCCACCACCACCTCCCCCTCCTCCCAACCCTCCTCAACCTCCACCACCGCTACCACGCCCACACCAACAACCCCCACCTTCTCCCCCCTCTACTCCTCCCCCATGCTCCTGCTCGTCCACCTCCTCTCCCCCCTCTTCATCACCCCGATCCTCTTCGCCGCCTGGATCGCCGCCTTCTTCTGGGTCTTCGCCATGATCCTTGGAAACCCCGACGGCACAGAGCGCCGCGATGACGGCCGCGTTGCTGTGCTGGGCGTGAGGAATTGGTGGTGGATCTGGCTCTGTCGGGCCAGGAGGAGGGGGGTGAGGAGGGGGAGAAGGAGGAAAGGGAGGGGGAGGGGGAGTGATAGGGAGAAAACGGGGAGGATGGTTTGATATATATATATGCATTTTTTTGCTCCTTGGGATTCTTATCTTTTTCTATACATATTCTTGGGAGGTGTTGGGCATGGTTTGGCTTTGGGTTTGGGTTGGTGTTTTTCTTTCTGTTGTGGCTTTTTTGTATGGTCTCTTTTTAATAGACGTTAACTATCTCTCCTTCTATTTTATTCGCCAGTGTATATTGAATGAATTGGCCCTTTATTTTACATCTTGGCTGAAATTAAGAGCCTTGTTTGTAATTCAAACAATTCCGAGGATTGCGACGTGGTTGACCATGTTGAAAACTCCTTTTTCTACTCATTTGACTTCTTGTGCTTTCGATGTAACTCCTTTTCAGTTTCTTGTGTATACCTAGCTGATGCTCAACCCACCTCATATATCTCATTATACCCTATATATGCAACTACATATCATCCACGCCATGGAAAATCGATTTGGTTATGCCAATCTCTGTTTCCAGAACTACGTATGAATCATTGAATCCACTATGTTAACTACCTCTAGGCCGTTGAAGGGCTAACTAAAAAAGAATGTTTGAAAATACAGACTCCTGTTACATGTTCAACGATATAGGATTCCCCTCATGATGAAATATGACATCTACCTATGCATATGTATTTTTCTTTTCAGGTTCATCCCCATAGAGGCCCCTTTCTTCTTCCCATTCCCATTCCCCTTCCACCCATCCCTTCCCCATTGCTGCCCACCTCTTTCACGGCAACAAGCATATACATCATTGAATCGCCTTTAAAGGGACAGGGGCAGGGCATATATATATCCTATATACCTTTTGCCTGTTACATATATGCGCTGTGCGCGGGATACAGGGTACGTACATACATCATACATATCTTGCCATAAAACAAAGCATGCTATGATGCCTATCATTTAGTAATGAATACATGCATGAAAGGGTGATATGAGATGAGATGGAGTAGAAAGAGATGAAATACAAGATGTGCTATCATGATATTCAATTGAGTGATTTGTTCTATTACCCTGGAAAAAGAGAAAGGGAAGGTGTGGAAAAATGAACAATGAATATTGAAAAGAAACAAGGAATAAAAACAGAATAGAAACACCAGCATGATTTTGAAAAAGAACACCCTTTTTTTTCCAAAACCAGATTTCATATCAATCCGCCCATACACACTCATCTCCCCATTTTCACATAGACAAAAAGCACACTTGACAAATGGTATCAAATCTCAACACGGCCCTACGAAACAATAAACCTACCTCCTCCCCCTTCTCCCCGCCCGAAACCCTCCACCACCACCACCCCTCCCTCTCCCTCTCCCCCTCTTCTCAATCCTGCCTCCATTCTCCCCCCTAACCTTCTCAGCTCCCAATCCCCTCCTCCCACTCTTCATCTCCTTACCCACCGCCTTCGCCAGCTCCTCCCCCTCATCCTCATCAACATCCATCTCATCCCCACCCCCCTTTCTCCTGCCCTGCGAAACCTTCAATCTGCCCCTTTGGCCCCTCCGAACCGCATCGGGCCCACTAACAGCCGACAAGTACGCATTAACCCCTGTCACTCCCTCATTCTCTCCTCCCTCATTACCGTCGTCATTACCATACGACCCACCACCACCACCACCCATGCCTACATCCCCATCCCCATCCATACCCAACAGCAACTTCCCATCCGCATCGACGCGCGCCGCGCGCTTCTTGTTCTTGGACGCCAGGAAGCGCACAGACGGTTTTGTCGTGGAAATGCTTGCCAGCGCGTCTGGCGCGAGGAGGTCGAGCGGGTTGGATTCCGGTGAGAGTTCGCGAATGTATTGCGTGCCTGCTGCCGGTTTCTGGCGCTGTTGTTGACGTTGCTGCTGCTGCTGCTGCTTGCGGCCGGCACCAGCACCGGCACCAGCGGACTTGTGCGCATGCATATTCCCCTGCTCATCCACGTCGATCTCACTCGCGTCATCATCCATCGTAAAGTCCGAATCAGACATATCAGAGCCATAAACGGCCTTGTCGAACTCGTTGGAAAACGACTTCTCACCACCGCGCGGCTGCTGCGGGGCCCTGGCCGGCCGCTCATCATCATCACCTTCCTCCTCCTCACCGTCCCCACCCTCCTTATTAGCCGTCTTCTTCCGCTTCTTCCGCTCCCGCTCCTTCCTAATCGCAACCACAAACTTCCGATCCGCCTCCCCAACCAACCCTTCCAACAACCCAGCGCCAAACCGTCGCATCAACCGCTCCAGAATCCCCTTGACCTTACTCTTCAGCCGGCCCTTGTGCTCCTTACTCCACACCATCAGATTCGGCACCAGCGACTCCAACCGCGGCCGCAGCATCTCCTCTGGCAACGCGACGACGGCGACCTTGACGAACCCCAGCACGCTGCGCACGATCTCGCGGTTGTTGCTGGTCAGGAAGAGGTCGATGGTCTGCACCAGGTCCGAGAGAATCGTCGGGGGCAGTTTTGTGTGGTACTCGAAGAGTAAGCGGGAGAGCGCCGTCACGGACGCGGCGACCATATGTGGCGAGCTGCCTGCCAGACCAGCCGAGACCATGGTGAAGAATTCTTCGACTGTGGCGGGGGCGTCCGGCGCGGTGTCTGGCATGTGCGCGACGAGCGAGTTGCGGATTACCGTGCCGGCCGGGTTGAGGTCTGGGTCTATGGTGCGCTGGGCGAGGTGGATGAGGAGGGCGAACGCGGCCGTGCGCGCCTTTTCGTTGCTCTCTTTGCATCCCAGTACGACTTCGGACAGCACGGAGGGGATGAAGTGCAGGTCAGAGGTGGGGAGGTGCGTGACTATTTCGTGGATGGCGAGCAGCCGGTCACGGCGGGCGGGCGGTGGGGTCTGGTCTGCCGTTGTGAGGATTAGGGTTTGTAGTTCTGTGCTTCGCTCGCGGAGGGCGGCGGCGCCGGTTTCTGTTGTTGCGAGGCGTGGGATGAGCTTGTAGGCCTTTTTGATTAGTTGGGGGTCGGAGGATTTCTTGCTGAGGACGACCGCGGCGAGGGAGAAGAGCGTGGCGAAGCTGGAGCGGGGGAGGTAGATTGAGATGGTCACGATGAGATCCATGAGTGTGTGCGAGGTCGGGGGCATTTTGTTACCGGGCTCTTTGGGTTGCTTTTGCTCGGGTTCGGGCTCGTTGAGGGAGCTTTCTAGCATCGATGTGACGCGGGTGAAGGTTTCAATCAATTCCTGAAATAGTTATTAGGGATTAATGACAATGGAAAATCGGATAATGAGTGCTTACCTTTTCACCGGTGATGCTCAAATAAGCATTGATGCACCGAAGTAAAAACCCCCTGAATTGCGGTAGCGTCTGACTGTAAACATTGAACAGTACAGCAAGCAAATTACTCGAGAACCCAGCCAGATGCTCTAGATTCTTGCGCGCAGCCTCCTTTGAAATCCTCCGCTGGAGAATCAAATCATCCTTTTCACTATCCAACGACGTAATCGCCTGATTCGACTCGACTAAATTCTGCAGCCCTTTGCACACATCCACCCGCAGCTCCGTCTGCTTATACAGCACATTGGCAAGCAGCTCAGCAAAACCCTGATCAAATGCCTCAGTAAGATCCAGAGGCAGCTCGCAGAAGCCCGGCAGAATCGCCCAGGTTTGCTGAACGAGGGTTTCAAAGATCTTCACCTCGACCGTCTTCTCCGCATTGCCGTACTCGAGCACGCGCTGGAAGAGCGCTTCGCTGAGCGGTACGAATTCAGAGCGGAAGTGGGCTAGATTAGTATTTGAGACATGGTCGCGGAGGATGGGGAGGAGCCAAACACGCCCGGGCTGGCCGGCTTTTTGGCTTGTGATGTTTAGCGGGAGAATGTCGAGAACCGCCTCTGGGCCCATGGCCGCGATTGCGGAGCCGAGGACCTGGTCTGCTTGCTTCTTGCCGTTGAACGATTCGTTACCACGTAGCTCACCGACTGTCCGCACAATGTCTGTCAAGACTGGGGATGAGCGCCATTTCAAAG
The DNA here is from genome assembly GCA_002573585.1 of Helicocarpus griseus UAMH5409. Lineage (NCBI taxonomy): Eukaryota > Fungi > Ascomycota > Eurotiomycetes > Onygenales > Ajellomycetaceae > Helicocarpus > Helicocarpus griseus. Next base: position 7,086 of record PDNB01000226.1, read on the forward strand.
CGTCGAACATGGCGGAAAGAACATTGAAAACCTCCATCCATGCGGACTGGTACTTGATGGAGAGTAGACCCGTAGCCATCTTTGCTAGCTTCTCAAATACCTTCTCATCGTATATCGACGGTTCCAAAATGACCGTATCTGGGATACAATTTACAAGGAACGAGATTAGACACTCGGACGCCGACACCCTAATATTCCTCGACGGTGACGCAAGGAACGACGAAATCAGCTCAAACAGCTCCGGCAGCTTCTCAAACGTCTCCTCCGGGTTAATCTGCGCGGAGACGTCATAGCCGCGCGACAACACGGCAATCCACGGCGGTAGTAGTTGCGAATCATTCTGCGCAGGCTTCAACTCCGAAATCGCCTCCATCAGCCGCGGCAGCTTGGACGAGGAGAAATCGTCCGCCATGCCCTCGAAAATAATCTCAAACACCTCAAACGCCGCCATGGTCAGATACTCGTTCGACGACCGCGACACGTTCATCAGTAGCTCGCACAGCGGCTCAATCTTCTTCGTAGGCCATCCGCCGGACGCTGACGCTATTGTCTTCACCAGCTGCACCGCATGGATGACCATGGGCTCGTGCTGGCTCGCCTGCTGTTGACCATGTCGGCCCTTCTTGGCCTTGGCTGCCGCAGCGATACTCTCACTCAACGTCTGCAGCGCCGTCTCCGCACACATGTCCGCGGCCGGGTGGTCCAACGACGGGCTAGGCGGGGGATTCTTGAGTACGTGCACCAGCGTGTCATGCACGCGCTTGCGCACCTTGGGTCTGTGGTCCACGGCCAGCGCCATCAGGCCCGCAATGGCCCTGCGCGGGCCAACCTGGGTTTGCGGCAGACCCCATGCGGCCGCGTCCTGTGCGACTAGCAGAGATTGCAGACATCCCACGGAGGACTTGAGGAGCGGGGCTTCGACGTCCGGGAGCGTGAGGGCGGGGGCCAGACTGGTGAGGATCTGGGAGAACTTGGAGGTAAGGAGGGGCGCGGGGACGAAGGGGGCAACGGTGTCGAGGAGGTAGACGATAGAGGTGGCCAGGTCCTTGTTGACGATGCCCTGGATGGAGGAGATGGCCTGGCCTAGCAGGGCGAGCAGGGCGGCGAAGTAGGCGGTTGCGGTGAAGTCGGCATGTTGGTCGCGGAGGGTGTCTTCCACGGCGGAGAGGACGACTGCTGTCTGTATTATATGTCAGTTTTCATTGAATTCGTAAAGGATCTTTTTAAGGGGCTCTATTTTGATTTTCATCAATGGGCAGCGGTGTGTGGAATTTGCTTACATGGTGCTGGTTCTGCAGCTTGGGAGACTTGATTTTGTCGAGCTTTTCCTGCAGCGAAGCCATAATGCAAGTGGATCCCAAGCTCTGGGAATTCACTGCTGCAAAAGGGTGCTGGCGACAAGGTGGTAGCAGATGCTGTGGTGCGTCGTGGTGGTGGTGGTGGTGGTGATGTTGATGTTGATGTTGGGTTGATGCGGATAAGTTTAATTTTTTTTCGGTTTTTATCGATAGCAGATTTTGTGGGGCGGGAAGACACTGCAATGCACGCAGAACTATGAGAACAGAACAGAATACTCAACGCAAATGGGGGAATATACAGATATTATTCAAAATAGTTATTAGAATAGGTCTGCCTATGGTATATACTATTTTTCTGTTTTGAGATCGATATGGCACGTATACGGTATGGATATCATGTAAACCGGCTCAGGAAACAATAGCTCAGACACACCACCTCAGACAGCTCATATTTTCTATTTGTTATATCAAAGGCAATCCCGTCCATAAACCCTTCCTCTGCCTTCTCGCGCGCAGGTTCGAAGCATTTCACAATATTCTGCATCGCCTGGCATATCTCACCATAACTGTGATTTCTTTTTCTCTTCTTTCCATTCCCGTCCACACCACATCGATCAACATAAATCACAAAGGTCGCTCATGATTCATCGGAGGCAATGTAGCAATGTAATGCGCATATAAACCAGGGCGAAAGCTCTGAAACCAGAGGGTTCAAATCAAAAGTCTTCAAAACAGCAAAAGGGAAAGGAAAACAGGAGCGTTAAAATACATGCTCCATAGCCTCTTTGAATAAATAATCGAGGCTTCCAAGCGTGACACTTATCAGTGCGGTATGTTGCGTCAGAAAGAATTACCACTGCATTCCGCGTACCCGGTTCCTTCATACGGGGCGATGTTAATCGCGCGAAGAAAAAGTAATTCGGCGTTCCACTTTTCAAAACAGAACTTCTCCGCTATGTTCAGCTTCAAATCCGAGTGTTTGTAATTTGGTATTGCGCCGCTTGTCGCCCTTCTTGCGCTCTTCATCTTCCTGCTTCTTCAATGCAAACACTTCTTCAAATGGCGCCTGGCGGTAGCCTGGGGGGATATCATCGTCTTTATCTAGATCCTGCATTAAAAATGTCTAGTCAGTATCTGAAGGGCTGAAAGTAAAGTCATAATCTTGGGATCGCAACGTACAACTTCTCCTAGTAATAGCACGTTCTCTCCCCGAACCAAATAGATCCCCCGCTGTATATCTGCAAAGAGTTTCCCAGCGTAGAGCCGCTCGACGGTACCTTGAAGGACAAGATTGGCTAGAAGATCGCATCAGTACACAAGCTAATGAACACGAAAACTAATACTCCGATATATGCGATGGGGAATATCTTACCGAACTGGTCCCAACTACGCAGGACACCAACCAATTTGCGCCCATCGCGGAGAACGAGAACAAGCTTTTCTGCATGGGGAGTTAGTCTGTTGAAGCAATCATGTATATCCCGCTCTATGCGCCAGCCTATAGCGAGCCGGTCTAAAAAAATCCCAAACCCTCCCACCGGAGTAGCTGGCTGTGTTGAAGGTGACGCGGAGAAAGGAATTGCTCACTGTCTGTCAAATCCAAAAGTTGCGCAGCAGTCGTAAACATCTGCGGAGGCAACTGAGGAGGTCCCGGGGGCATCATCGGGCCGGGAGAAGGTGTTTGGCCCGGCGGCGGAGGAGGCGGAGGGGCTTGTTGTTGCGGATGTTGGAAGCCAGGGGGAGGAGGGGCATTGGGCTGCGGAGGTGGAGGTGGAGGGTAGCCGCGGTGGCCATGCGCGAGGGGAGGAGGCGGACCACCACGGCGCCCGGCATGGCCGTTGTTGTGGTCGTGGAGGGAGAGGTGCTCCATGTTTTGCCTGGCGGGTTTATATATAGCGGAGGGCAGCGCGGAGGGGGGTTTGGAAAGGAACGAGAGGCGGGATATCAGGACAAGGGACGGGGTGGAACAGTCATGCTGGTTGGTGGAGTGAGGGGAGGAGGTAAGGGTAAGCGGGACGAAATAGAGAGAAGGCGACTGTTCTCTCACAAGCAGTGGAATGGTTTCTTCTCCTCGTCTGTTTCTATCTCCAGCAATATCTTCTTCTGCTTCTTCTTCTTCTTCTTCTTGGTCATTGAAGTCTTGGAGTTGGCGATGGCGGCGGCGGGCTGTGTTTGCTCTGTTTGCTTACTCCTGCCTGTTTGGGCATAGCCCAGGGTTTATATTCAACTTCAGTCTCCGTCAACGTCAAGAAATACGGACAACTACTAGTATTGTTCAATCTATTGCCAATTGGTAGTGCTATTAATTGACTATCTATATGTTATATTGCTCTGTTTCCCTCTGAAAACAAGGGTTACCACCATAGTTGCTTTTCAAACCACGGAAACAGCTGAGTAGCTCAACCTTCATTTCCCTCAGTGCTAAAACAAGCACGAAATCTGTGAACTGGGAGCCCGGTGTTATTCCTTGCGAAACGAGCTGCGATTGCAAACACACTTCTAGCACGTTCTCCTAGCTCCTAGAGGAACCTTGCCAGAGCTCTCATAGCGTGTCGGGGAGTGGTTGCGGATATATAAACAAGCCCGCGCAACAGGTTCTGGCGCCTATCACGGCCGGAAAAAAAGCAGAACGTACTTACTAGAGATCATCCGGGGGAGCCATCTTGTACAACGAGAGCAGGAAGGAGGTTCGAAACATTTTAGCAGTGTTTAAAAAGATCGACAGGAACTCGCTTCTGCTGATAACCCTGAGCTTGTTGCTCACTCCGTCCTTGGAAAGTCTGTGGTGGTCCCTGCTGGGCAAACCCATTTCCCGCTGGTTTTTGGAAAGCGGAAATGGGGACCCCATCCGGGCTATACCTCTCAGTCGTCTCTGCTGGCTGCCTTTAAAACTGCTGTTTATACTGCTGAGGTTGTTGCCCGCCGCTGTATTATCTCATTTCTTGGGACTGGAGCACGACGAACACCCGCTGCTCTGGCTTGGGATCAACAGCGTATCCTCCTTCCCGCCTCTTGGGGATTCCCAGGATATCCAAACGACCCACTAGCTATCTCCGAAAATACCCTAAGATATATATATATATAGAATATGCACTTGTAAGTCGTGGGCCGGGAATGCCATAGCAGCCACAGCAATAGCAAGAAAATTAATGAACGATTCGCAGACCATCTCGGCCTTCTCTGATTCATCCGCCCAAGCAAAAAGCACTGATACCCGTAAGTGCTGTATAGCATCTCTGTAATATACCTGCTTCTATTGGCCCTGCCTCAGGAGAGGATCTGTGGAGTTGGCCTTCCGCCCTCAGGCGCCATCTTTTTGGGATATATCATCTTATCACACTTAGGATTGATGCAAACAGGTGGAGTTTTTGCTCTCCTATTGAAGAATCCTTGGATTAGCGACAGATCGGCATTTATACCATGCCACGAGATACCGGAAATGTCTATTGATGCCCTGATTCGTTCAGTCAAAATCGCACGAAGCCATGGGAGCCCATCTCGTGGTATATCCTCTAATCATCTCGTCTATCCCCTTCCGATCTTTTAGCTCTTTGATGACAGGTAAAATAGCCTGGCAATCAGGGAGATAGACAAACCCGTATTCTTCGACTGCCAAGCGACAACACAATTGTAGCACGGAGGTGCCTATTTTCATAGCCCATAAGGCCGTATACCTATAAGTTTTGTACGCTGCGTTTCGGCAATGATTCTAAAGGTATGTAAAGGCTCCGAGAAACTTCCGTTGCCCAAGACACGCCTTCAGTGATCTAAACATATGAATTCGTATGTCGTATATGGTTAGGAGTAATGATGAGGTAGAATATGAGACTTCTCGATGCAGTCATAGGATGATAGATCTTTGAGGAGGAAGACATTGCCAACTAATTGATAGAACACTATCACCTAGCCACACCGCAGAGACTTGTATGGCTAGAGCACCAATACCCCTGGGGGGGTTGCGAATGGCGGTCCGGCATGGGTACTCCCGTAACTTGCGCGGCAGGCGGCAGTGGCGCTCATGATAAATAAGGTCGCCAGCCAACTGCAAAAACTTCCGGTGTCCATGATCAACGTGGTGATGATTATACCAAGCTCTGACTGCTGTGGCATAGCCAAACCAAACTGCTATCGCACCAGCAAGACAGACTAGTACAAGAACTATCGTCAGCCCTAACATGACAGGAGTGTATATAACTCTCCGCAGCGTGACCACCATTCACGCCTCACGTATGCACTCATGATTCTCATGGTTTTCAAGGCGTGCAATTAGCCGTTGGAATATAGTGTTGCCCATTAATGGGAACGGGAGGCTGTGGAATAAAATAGAAGACTAGGAGTCGAACTCTGACCCGCCGCTCTTTCAACATTCCCGGATTAATCTGAGGTAATGTGGTGCGTCGGATTTCTGTACCTGCGACAGCGTGTTTGTTCGGTTCATCGTAAACAAAACTCTTCAGATTAATTAATAACGACTTTCTCTACTAATTTTCTGCATAGCCCTTCCGGTTTGCTTGGACTTATCTCGTGTCCTGAGTGCTGATTGCAGTAGCACCACCGCGGGGGGAAACCATTCAAAGCAAAGAACACACTCCCTTGCAGTCTCTGAATACAAGGGGTCCAACCCCCACAATTGGTAGAAGTCGTTCGCGTTGCTCATTTTGGTACTAATATCTAAATACAATGAGCTAGGCCCGCGAATTGGCATCTTCCAATGCAGGTGCTTTGGTGGTTTGGATGCAATACTCTGCTTTGTTTCTATAGAAGTGGTGCCTAGTTGCGAATGTCTTTTCGCAGCTGTCCCAGAGGCAATTTGGTATGTCTTCGTGTAGGTTCGGACCGCCCATGTTTGGTAATTTTTGGGAGTCTATTCCACAACCTCATTGCTGGCACGGCTTTGGAAGACCGCTTTAGGTATTTCGGGACTTCCTGCTGCCTTTTGCGAAGTATCTCACCTCCCAATGTAGGGCCGAGATTTATTAGATTCGGCTGGCATGATCTGACGCTGATCTTGGATTGTATTCTAGTTTGGGTTTCTCTAAATCCTAAGAGATCTTATCATATCCAGGCACTTGCTGAACAACGTTACCGTTCCAATGCCCCTCTAGGTCATTGGTGCCTGGCGAGAAAGTACGTGGTTTTAGTCACTGGCGCTGCAAGTATTGGGTTGGCGAGATAAAAATGAAATAGCCACGCTCCCCCGTGTGCTCGAGCTTCAATAAACGGGCTTGAACCTCGTGGCCACCGTCTTGACTACTGACATATTCGCGGCCCTCATGCTCTTGGGCTTGTTCATAGCTAGTATATATTCATTGTTGTGTTGAGTTCTCAAAGGCGATCTCGGGGCCCTTGATGGTATCAGTCAGGCGTTTGGCCGGAGAAAGAGGCATATCTCACTAGAATGTCCAGGATCGGTTGGGAAAGCACAAATTCATAGGATCTTAAGAATGTTCCTGATCAAAGACTGTTTGAATCTCAGCAAGACTGTCTGGGGCAACCCTCTCCAACGTCCATGAGTTCGTGGTTTTGGCCAGATTGTAAAATCATGTTGCAAATGTTGTTTAAAATGAGGTTCAAGTCACTGTAGTGATAGGGGATGAAAATGCTGATTCCATGTGTATGGGAGGAATCATAGTCAAATTCAACCGGGTGGGCTCACATTCAAAATCCTGAATACCATCAGACAAGTTCTTGTAATCTTCTGTTAACCATTTTCCCTAGAGGTGACCTCTCACGGTCCCTGTTCTGAAAATGTTCCTGGGGGATATGCTCAACATCAACAAGAAATAATCAGCTTGTTAACGAGCTTCACCATTGTTAAGAGCACAAGGCCAGTAAAATACGCGGCGGCCAATCGCAATTTTTATGAGCCCAAGACCAGAGCCGCGAGGAACAATGGAAGAAACAGCATCTTATCCCACGCTTATTGAGAAGGAGGTGATTGATACTGTAATGATGACACTGGACGTGGCTAACGCGCAAAGAGTAGAATTGTCGTACTTGCAAAGACATAACTTCAAAGTCGTATCCCACTAGCATGTCCTCTGCCGGTTTTATCCATTTATTTATATTAGACCGTCAAACATAGAACGAACACTGATGGCCAACCAAAGCGGTGGTGTATTGCCAAATATTTATTCGAGGCTGGTTATTTGAATGAGTTCTGCCGTACGGCTAGTGGCCTTTAAGGATCCCCTTTTGTAGACTTCACACATAGATAACTCTAGCAGCAAGAACACATGTGACTGGTAATCCCGCCATAAAAGTGCCCCACGGGTAGCACCAGGCACAAAGTCCATGGTGAGCGAAACACTTTGGTGATGATTGTGGTGACGTGAGTAACTAGGGGCTGTCGAGCGAACATGCAATTTAATGCAATTTTGCCCGAAAGAAAAAATGGTATGCAAAAGGATAATCCACCTCTTTGCCTATTTAGATGTCCATATCGAGGAGTTTATATAGTGGCTGTTTATTCGCATGGTTGATAGTGAAAAAGGTACTAATGAGAAAGCGAATCTAGAGTTCACAACCTTGTCCACTGGTACCTAGGTAGTCGGATGATAAAGTATAACTTCGCAGAAGACTTGGTGGGCCCAGAACAACGCGGGTAATTTTGATCGCCATTGTAAAGGTCGGTTTTTATGAAAATAGGATTAGGGGAAGTTGCATCGATATGACGAGCTCTAAACCCTAGTAGAGTGGGTATTGCGATGGATAAATAGGGCACTCTAAGGAAATTGCATGGCGTTTAGAGCAGCAGAATCGGTTATCCCGCGAGTCTGGACTGTCGCCCTGAGGTAAAAGCACCGAACCGCGAAAGCGGTGTTTATCTGCCGAATAAAACTCCCCCTTCCCGTCACAAATAAAGCGCACGCCATGTTTTCCCATGGGATTGCACCCGTTGAATTTACTCATTTTGTCAAGCAATATGCCGAAGGGGTCTTCCACAAGATCAATACAATTGTCCTAGGCGAAGAACACCTGGGCAAATGCAGTCGGGTGAGGGAAGTAGGGAGTATCGTTTGTGATACATAACCACTGCTGCAAAAAAAAGTGAACCCGTTCCTCGCCCTATCTTTGAAGTCATCAATAATGTGGACTGTTGTTTCTAAATAGTATCCCTCCGTCTCCTCTCCTCCCGTATGTCGGTCGTCTAGGCTCTGTATGTTATCCGTTCTGGCCTTTTTGTAGGGCTCCGTAGGCAATTTAGCATGTGCTTGGTATGAGGCTGGAGATAACCAATGCCGTTAGGCAATGAAGTAAGAGATTGCTTCTCAAAAGATGAGTAATAACTTCGTAAAGAAACGGGGGGGGGAAAGAGCTCTACCTATTCCGTTGGAAATAGAAGATGTGTAAATTGCCGTTATCGAAACGGGAAGGTTCTCTGAAGGCTGCAGGCCGGAATATTGATCAAAAGCGAAATAGTCGGCGGCCTTGAAATCCGTAGCAAGTCAGGTATGGAGGCTTTCCTCCTGACTGATGGACAAGATAGCCTCGTTGGCAAGAGGGATTATTTCTCTGTCGTCCCTTACTGTCACAACTTTTTGTTACCGTCACTGAGCAATAAGCCCGGCAGATCTCCATCCAAGATCTAAAACTGTGATGTTAGATACTAGTAGTAAAGAAGCGTTTCTTATCGATGATTAAACGCGGTCGACTGCCCCTTTTTGCGATGTTGGCTGCACCTGGCAGAACTCATCAATTAAATTGAATAAAGCAGTTATTCTTCAATACTTCTCTCTTCAGTTATTGGGTTGGCGCCTTAACCGCATGGAACCCGCGGAAAACTGGCCCCAACGTTGCCATGTAGGTAATGTACGCACTCTTCCGGTGGCTAACAGATAGAAATATTCTTCTCTCAATATCTTGTTCTGGAAAACCAATCGATTCTTCGCGAACATTCCCTTTGACTGAGACAAGGATGGGTATGAAAAGTAATTGACGCCTTCGGCTGTGTAAAAAATTCGCCGAGCTCTGAGATGCGTTGTTAAGCATGTTGAACCTGGCCAGTGTGCACAGAACAGCGATATGTGGTCGATGAGGGCGCATCTGGGAGAAAGACCCAGAGAAGCACGGTCGAATCAAAATGTCAAGAGCCGCGTGAAAGAAGTTTGCTTCAATCCTTCAAAGAGAAGAGACAGGTGGCCACTAGGAAGCCGTGGTTTGTAATAGCCAACAACCTGAGCGTGTAGTAGTAAGTAGAAGCCGACTAACAGTGTCGTGAAAAGGGCATCGGAGTCAGCCCCATGTTAAGACGCCCGATGATTTCATCAATGTACCTGATGTCAGGACCGAAAGGTTGACTAGGTCAGCGCCGATGATAGACAAAATCCATCCGCTGTTGCGAATAAAGGCACTAAAATTCCATAGATGCCTGCCGGGCTCGGTCACATATCCAAGAGTGATCAGCAACCCTGGAAAGTTGAGTGATATTGGGCGGAATTTGAGGACAGAAGAGACTGACGCCTCTCATTCACTCAATTTGGGATAACAGGCGTGTATCTTTCAAGATATCGCAGTGTGCATGGAGCACTTTCACATCACTAGGAAAAAGGCCACCAGGTGCTTCTGCCAACCTGGAACTGACTGCAAAAACCCGTGACCGATAAGAGATGGCGAGACGAGTTCCTATGTAGAAAAGTCAAGGGACGGAATTCTACAATTAAAGGAAGGCCACGAGTCTTCAAGGGGAAATTAAATATGGCGTTATGTTTTGAACCTACTAGTAGTTAGTACGATTTTATATCAAGAAACAGAAAGAAACTTTCCGGGGCTTGGAGCATTTCCATGACTGGGGCCAAATACCGACCGAGGAAAGAAGTTCAAATGACTCGTTTTGAGCCATCGTGGTTTAGAGTCGTCACGAGCATATTCCGTAATTGTCGTGTATTGCTGATCAAGATGCTATCGTAGCCTACAGATGACGCCATCAGATAGCCGATTTCCACATTCGGACCCAGGACCTGCAGTTCCGTGGCTACTTATATTTATATAGTCCCAGATTTTGTGAAACCGGATCCGAGCAAACACTCTTATGCCGTTTGTTTCCTCGTTCGTGCACAAATCCTCTGCCATGTACTGAGCTGAGATTGTGGTACTGTGACCGTCATCGACATGAATGAGTATTTCCAAATTCATACATTGCAATCGTCGGTCGGGTTGTTTGAGCTGTTCAGCTTCTGATCGGACAAAATTGAAGCGTTAGCACGTTGTGATGTCTAGTATAGAAAGAGATAGGAAGGGACATGGTAGACACAGTTTTAATACTGAATATCGCACCCTGTTTTGTTAGTATACTGAAAAATTGCATTGGAAGATAGGCCCAAGAACACCACAGGCTTGCATTCCGATGCTTTCGAACTTTTGTGTGATGGAAATTTCGCAACTTGTAAGCTGGCTTATAAAGGTCTCCTTTAGACTATAGCATATAGTAGACTGGCATCCCAAACCAGCAAGTTAAAGATTTTTAACCATTTCCGGGCGCTATATTGGCTTGAGGTCAACCTGGCTGGTAAAGGTGAACGTTTACTTTGTCAGCAAGCAAATCGACTTGCCAAGCATAGAGTAGTAGTTGCCCAGCGTCGAGCTAGATATGGATAGTAGAGATATAGTCCCAGAGGGTGCTAGACCGCAGATGAATCTTCGTATATGATTTTAAAAGGATATGTTCAAGTAGCTCTGGAGTAGAAGGCAGAAGAACAAATATGTGCAATTTGGGTATCTCAGAAGTTTCAAGTGAAAGGGACAAGAAATACCGTATCACTGTCAAACAAGGAAATTCATCTGTCATGATCCTATCATCATAATTCACCAGCGGCCACACACCACTCATTGCAGGCGCCGTCCTCGAGGAATTGCCAGCCAATCGAGGAGTTAATTAGGGCTGTCTTCCCTGCAGAGTGACACGTGACGATGCGATAAAGGGGCTGGTTGCCCTAACTGGGGCCGCCAGCCTCACAATAACCATACCAAACCAAACAAACTTAACAGCAAGTCGACTAGCGAAAAAGAATAGTGATATATGCCGAATAAAAAAATTAATTGCATCACGCTATGCCCGTGCCAAAACATAAAAAGCTTGACGGCAAGAGAGGAAGAAAGTCCGGCGTAAAGAAATTCGTTAACGTCGCGTCAATGGTCGTGTTTGTGAAAAGAAAGCTGAAAGTCAAAAAGAGCAAGGCTTGCTTAGCTGGGAGAAAGGTGGATCGACGATCGAGGGACTCCTTCGATAAATAGACACCCTCTCATTATCTTTATTAAGACAGGGGGTGATTCGGTTGGCTAGCTGGTAAATTACCCAGTGCAGACGCATTCAAGCAACACTGATCCCGTGAGGCCGGCCTCGCATCCTTCGCTCGCGTCGACGACTAGCATGAACGAAGCAAGGGTCGTCAGAGGAACCGACGTTTGCCCTGACAGAATCCAGATTCGGGCTATACCCTGGCCGTCTTGGAGCCGCCGGGAGCTGCAAGAGCCGGAGTTGTTCCTGTGTGATGATATTGAAAGAATATAGGTGTCGCATGGTCTCGAAATCTGGACATGTGTTTCGAATCGAGTATCCTTGCGTCAGGTGTTGTTCTGCCAAGTGTGTCAGCATGCTTCGCCAGGCGACACCATGGCACGAGTCTGATGTTGAGTATGGGCAAGCTGGGCACCGAGCCGTATTGGGCGGCGGGCGTAACTGGAAATGGCTCAGCACGTGGATTTTCCATTCGTCAAGATCTGTGAAAGACTGGTTGCAGTCGAGGGTGTGGAAGAAACAGCTGTGCCCGATTCGAGTAAGGGGGTTCTCGGGAGGGGCGATGAGGTTTCCGTCTCCATCATCTTCAAGGACATGCTGGACCGGTAAATTATTTTCGGCGTTTGTACCGATCGATTCCGAGAGGGAAATGGACGCCGTTGAGTGCGTCAGGGTCGGTACAGTGCTTGGTACAGCCATGCTGGAACACAAGGATCCGCTATTCCCGTCTCTGCTATTTGTCACAATCAAAGAGGTTCCCCGAGAGCTTGCTTTCCTCCTATCGGTTCGGAATGTACTCCCCGTTGAAAGGGGCAGTGGTGAGGTTGGTGTGCAAGAAATAGCCAGAAGACGGTCAGTGATGTCGTCCGATCGTTGGTTTTCCCACTGTTCTAGCATAGAAGGAGCCACTACGGCGGGTTAGTATTCAGTTCCAATGTGTGTGAAATTGCGGAAGACTATACTGATGAGGGTAAAAATGCCGGGCGTCCAGCGGGCGTTGTGGATCAAAGTAGGGTATGGAATATCACAAGAGGGGGTGAAGGAAAGGGGAAGGGGTTAAACTCGAGTTGGTCAACAAGCGGTACTAAAAATAAACGGATGAAGCTGGAATTTGGAATACTCTCATGAATTCTACACATGGGAACTCCCCTTCGTGTAGTCAAAGTGAAGAAATGCTCAATATTTATGCTCTCCATGCACCTGGAGCATTACAATGAAAGGTCGGAGCGCTCACATAGCTCCGACCAACAAGCAAAGGATGGATGTGACGCACCGTCACCCCCACCCCTGCAGCTCTTGAAGAGCAAAAGAGAAAGTGTTACTTACCAGGAATTGGCGCTTTTACATATGGATGCTACTCCAACTCGACACATTGATTATCAGAACAAGTGAGTGGTGAACACGTTTCGAAGAGTTCGCATCTGATGGCTGCGGGGATAGCAAGTCGGGGGACGAGGAAATAATTGCATTCAATATTAAGAGTGTCAATCGATGATAGCCCAGACAGCCTGTCTTAGGGCCGGCGTGCAGAGAGATCACACAGCCAACCGACTGACGAGGTATAATGTACGTCAAAATCTGCAACTTGAAGTCGCTTCAATTGGAACAAGCTCCGGCCCGAAATTCGAGAGGTATAAAGACAAAAGCGTTCGCTCTGGGCTGGTTCTCTGGATCCCGGAAGACGAGAAGTTCGGGAGGGAAGAAACGTAAGAATCTTGGGTCAAGGAAAGCGGAGGAGATTTGGGATAGAGAAAGAAGAAACAACTCACCAAATATCGAGGGTATGATAGGTGTCTTGTGTTGTTGTACACTCTTGCGGTTGCTGATACGGTTGTACCGAGTCCACTCAGAAGCTTTCATGCAATTACTTTGTTAGTGCGGGAAGCCGACTCATGAACGGGTGCATCCCACAGCCCAACTTGCCCAATGATGGCAGCACACCTAATTGATGGTGTCGAGATACTATCGATCTGGTAGCTCCATTTATGTAGAACGGCCCCATGGTGCATTATCTTGCGGCTCTTCAAATGCCATGTCCAGCCAAACCAGGGTATTGGCGGAAGTTGATGACCCTTCAATGAACCGGGGTAAATATTGAATGTCGTAACATGTTGACCAAGAGGTGGATTGCTAGTTGGCATACTATTTTTGAAGTCTTGTGCCGTTTCCCGGCTGTCCTTGTTGTTAATAGTTGCCGTCAGCTTATGACGCAAACCATCACCACTGGCTCCGACGTGGAAGAGTACACGGATCATTATATATGGCGCTGATACCCTTACGCAGTGTTGAACGCCGTACAGACCCTTTAAGAGACAGCCTTATGGGATCCCAGACCCCTACATCGTTCGCCGATTTTTGAATTAATCATATCCATGCAACGTCTGTTGGCGGGTTGACTGCTACTGATGTTTGGCTGTTGGTTCGTTCGGTCCCGCTGCCAACTTCTCCCTCTCTTGTTTTTGGTTTTTGCTTTGCTGGGCTAGGGCCCGACCCACATGCACCTCAGGTGCATCATGCATGGATTGTTGTTGAGCTGGCACCGTACAGGGCACCGTACAGCGGCAGAGATATTGGCCGTGGGCTTGGGGGTTGCACATCGTTGTATAAAATTGTCCCAGGTGATTCTAATGCACGGCAATTGTGTTCAGGCATTCATGCCTCCGTGGAATATGCTATGGGAGACGTCAATGGACGTTGATGAAGGAGTTGTAATTTCCGACTACCCCAAGACTGATTAATCAGCAGGCTCGCCGAAGCCTCCAGATTCGGTAATTTTGACTTCTCCCCGTCCATCGCCCATCGCGGACTCCTACTTTACTCCCCCGAGAAATGTTAACAATCTGACCTCTCAAAGCTTCCTTTAAGAAGATGGGAATTGGCTTAAACATGAATATAGAGGCCTGCCTTACGCTGCGTATGATCTGCATGTACATGTACTTTTGGGATGAACACGCCAGCATCGCTTCTTGGGCGGAATTAAATTGGGCCAGAAACCGCGGCTCACTCCCAAATACTAGTACTATCCAGACGCTCTATGAAATGTTCACGTTCAAAACAGCTGCAGACCATGGTGGGAATACATGACGGATTGGTATGGATTCATCGAGTACCAATCCATTACGGCTCTTTCTTCAGCGCCATCGCAACACTACCAGCCAATGCATCCTCGTTTCGGATGCTAGCGGCAACGACATCAATGAACGCTTCGGGCTGTGCGGGAGCCACCCCGCAATCGAATAATTAAACTAGCTGAGGAGGTGGATGGAAAGCGCTGTTTGTTTCTGTTTCGAGACGCTGGTTGGGGTAGGGAGCTTTGTATCCCATCTGAACCATCCCTGGAAAACGAGATAAAGAAACGCCGGATACGTGCTGATTCACTCTACTTCCAGATGAAAGCAGCCGGGGTTTCTTTAGGAAGTGTTGTCCGGTCGAGAGACCGAATGGATATTATTCAGAAGGGATATCGGCTATACTCCAACCCAACCATAACTTTGACAAAGCCATTTCTTGTCGAGGGAAACTTGAATCCTTCTCACTACCTTCTGTTTTTCTTTGAGGTTCCAGACTACTGGCTGAGCCACTTTATCAATCGATGAGCGAATCCGCACTCAGATCAGTCCTTCGGTATTTCTCTCTACGAGCCTTGCGTTCCTATCATGAATTCTTTCATGCCTTCCCGCCAACAGGCTTCGTGCCGTTCAGTTCAGTTAGTATGATATGGTTTCTTTTTGTTATGTAACGAGGTTTTCGTGGAATGCAGTTTGAAGTCTTTGAGCGAGTAAATCCGTTCACAGTCTCAGGAATGGCAATGAACATACGATCTAATTTGAGACTTGGATCTCACAGTTTGTTCAAAGGATTGGGGTCTTTGTTCGTTTGGTAGCGTAGTCATTGGACTACATATATATTTCTTCGTCTCTCTTCTCTCTGACTGGGCTGCTCGTTTCTATTATTTTACCCAAAGTGAGGTGATATTGTTTATTTCTCAATGTTGCCAACAAGCACTCCCTTGCTAGCCCGGCTAGCAAGGAAGCCTTTCTCCCCCTTTACGAGAACTGCACCATACGCCCGAGTTACAAGAGCAGGGTTTAGTACTGGTCCACGACTGGATCGCGATAGCCGAATGGAACTGCTTCCAGCAAGATTCTCTAACGCGCTCAAGGTACCATATAATCCCTAGGGGTAATCTCATTCACTACTAAAAGCTAATAAACTAGACCGACATAACGAACCACCATTTTCTCGCTATTTTCTACTACAGGAACTCGTCAATCTACGAGCTTGACATTGCCGTCCCCAGAAAATCAGACTCGTTAATCTCCACATTCAACAACGGACTACGACTTATCTACCAAGGCAGTTGTTTTGGAGATTTCCTCAAGGCGAAGCTTGACACGCTGCCCCCAAGTGATGAACGGGCTATTTGTTTGACCATGGCAAATAAGTTCAATGGCCAGATTCGGAGCTTCCGGGTCATTGGTAGCAGATATGGTGTGCGCGGATTGCCTACGGTAGAGGTTCAGGTAGGCCCGTATAGGGACTGGGAGAGCCATCATGGAAGGAGTTATGGGGAAGGGAAAGTATGCTGGTCAAGGAATTTAAGGATGGAGTGATGATTCGGCTTTGTCAGGGGAAGCATATTACCTCTTGACCGTCAACTAGGAATTCGGTTGAAAGGCGCAGTCGGTTTGTGTCTCGCGCAAGGGTGGACGTGGGCAAGTGAAATGTTTGCAGAATATTTTCATTATTGCAGTTCAAGATCTAGGCGTACTCGTCTATATCTATCTGATAATACATGTTGAAGGGAACAATCACACTATTTCACCTCCTTCAGCCCTCTTAAGCACTGTATTCACCACCTAGGTTCCCGGCTCTTGTAAGACCCAAGACCAATGAACTCAGTTCAGCCTACTATTGTCCTTAAACATACAGCACAGACAACCCCATACGCACATAAACCGAGTATAGGGCTTCTGTAATCCGCGTGCGCAACGGGATGCTCGAAACAGTCCAAGTTCCTATACGCTCAAATTAAATTTTTGAACAGAGTTATTTCAAGGCGAACAGCCGCACTTACCATCTTATGCTTTAACTATATCTTATATTCCTCTCAATACTTTCCCTGCTCATGCCCTTCCTAGGGAGCCCACACACCAAAGCCCACATCCCCACAGCTCTGCGCGCATCAATCCCCAAAACAAATTGCAATCTTCGATCATAGTCTAAAATACAGTACAAAATGCAAAAAATGCTCAGAGTATAAAGTACAAACGTCAAGCAAATTGCGGTCTTTTGCTAGATCTATCATTTGGTTCGTAATCATTAACGTAATCGGTCGTAAAGGGGGTATATCTCTCCCGCGCTCTTGTTATCTTGTCGCCATCGGCCCCGGCAAAAGCTAGATCCAAGTATCTCTAGCTTAGCATCCGCAACGGAAACCAAGGGAACAACGTGAATATTATCACGGAGTTTTGGATGTTGAGAAATCGTCAAATACTATCCGGGTTGCCGTTTCCGCCCCGAACGGGTTTAGCGCCACGTGCATTCCGTACCTAGGTAGGTTCTCGACGTCTTCAAGCTTCAAGCTTCAATTGTTGTTTGCTCTTTTGCCAACCGTGCAGAAATAGCACATTGGCTAGCATGGCTAGAGTGGGACAAGGTAGAATCCTGTTGTTGTGGTTTGACTGGATAAAGCTCTCTCCGCATAACTTATACCGTGAATTTCCGTCCATGCCGCGGTGAAGTGGGTGACGCTGTTTCCTGTGGCACAGATACCGGCCCTGGAGACGAAGGGGACGGGGGCGGATGGGACATTGTCCTGTGTGTAGCAGTGGAAGTGTCTTCCTGATCAGAGGAGACCACGATGGCGGGTGGGCGACGACTGTCGGACACGGAGCGGGCGGGATGATGCGCCGGGGACATTGGTGAGTTGTTCCGCGGGGAGGAGTGATGGGTCTGGGCTGGGACCTCAAGGGTGTCCCGCCGTGCTGGTCGGGTTACTTTAGGTGCGCCGCTGGTAGGTGACGTAGGAGGGTGCGTGTCAAATGAGGTACGGTCGTTTGATGTCATGCTTTGACGTGGGCCGGATGGGGACTGGGAGCGCGATGATGGCCCGTCAAGGTCCAGCCCCGAGACGATGCTGCTCGTAAAGCTCCCTGCTCTTGAAGGCCGGCCACGAATTGATGGGGTCACGTTCCCAGCCGCATCCCGGTATGGGTTATATTGGTTTCTGATATGCGGCAAGTCGCGGTTTCGCCGGAATTCGCCTGGGATCTCGGGAAAGTCAAGAGCTCTCCCGCTCTTGAAACCTGAATTGTCGAGCCGGTCGTGGGCTGCGTTGCTCAGGTAAATCCCGAATTTGCTTAGCGCTCTAGCCACCTTGCGTCTGTTGCCCGAATCACCTGTCGTTGATTGCCTAGGTTGGCCGTCCTGCTCGTTGAGGGAGCGAGTATTCGATGGACTGCGGCGCATCTCGCCAGGGCTCGTAGCAGAGTGAGAGGATGCTGCCGAGATAACGGTGACGACCTCGTGCATCGAACAATTGTCATGATTGGAGGAAGTTTCTTGTTTCGACTCATTCTCGACGGCATCAAGAACAGCTGCCAGGACAAGATAAAGGGATCCTAGCACGGCTAGTCCAGCACCAACTAGTGGTGCCCATTGACCTAAACACAAGAAAATCTGTCAGGGGTCAATAATCTTATGAGTATAAAAAGGTATTCACCTACCGATGCTGGCTACAGGCTCTGTTTGATAAAACACTTGGGCGCTGAAAAAGTTCATCTCGCCTATGATGAGGATGGCTATTACCGCAGCCCCCAGTACAGGAATCTCCACGGCACTGAGAAACAACCTAACCAAGGAGTTTACCCCGTCCATCTTCTTTTTAGTGGCACCATTCGTGCCCTCAATTGGCTCATCAACTTGCTCATCCGTCTCAGTCCCAAAGCGCCTTTTCCAGTTGATTTCAAGAACCTTGTTCCACATGGATATCAACGATAGAATGGCAGGAATGCAGCATGCAGCACCGATGAGCGTGGCCGTGCCGAAAGTGAGCCTGTCCGGTGCGGGAATTACGTAGATGTTGTTCGCTGAGCCGCCTCGCATAGGAGACCACGGACCTTCCTCTACGGAGCATGTCAAGCCACAAGTCGCGCCGTACGGGAACTCTCGGGCATTAAGAGAGACCGGCTTGCCAGAGCCATCATGCGGGCAAGGACTTGGTTGGATTCGAAAGAACTCGACCGTCAAACTCAGCAATCCTTTAAAATGATAAGTCAGTCATGAATTGTAAGCAAACAAACAGGTGTTCAAAGACCATGTACTCACCAGCAAGAATGAGGATAGTCCACAGGAAGATGATATTCCTCCCGGGATCATAGAAGTACGTCCGAGATACTCTCACGGCTACGGGGGCGGTTAGAATGCCTATCGAACAGAGCTGGAACGCTCCATAGACATCCATATCGACGGCGCCTTGCGTAACAGACGGTCAACCTTTGGGGCCTATTGATTCATGGGGATAACACCGAAGAATCACTAACCATGGAGATTGAGCGCAGCGAGAACAATACCGTGAAACGCAGCGACGGCAGGAAAAAGCAACACTGCTGCCAGACAAGCATTCCTGAGCCAATCCATCTTGCGCGCAAAGATGCATGCAGCTACCAGGACATAATACCTATTCACCAGACAAACAAGCCAAAAGAGGATTCGGCGGTCAGTCCTTGCTGGATTCAAAAGCGTTTGCCGTGTGGAGAACTTTGGTTAGAACTTACAGAACCCTTGTGCCTGGACCATACTGACCTGACACCGGCCAGGCGCAGATAACTTGCAGAGCGGGACTTGTAGCGTTTGCAGATACATTACTCGTGGCAGCTTCAACGTTGCGGTTAACGAGGAGGGAATCGTGCCACGAGGCTAGAGAGAGCGCTGGCATAATGCATGGAGTGTTTAAGGGTTATAACGGTAGATGGCTCTGTTAGGAGAGAATGGTCACATCATTTAAGTAGTGGTAGTAATAGTAGTTTATATCTAATGCGCATAACGTCTTCTTAAAGCAGAAATTGCTTTTCTTATAAACGAGCGCGCAGGAGTGAGATAACTATGCGGAAGAAGACAAGAAGACGACAAGAAGACAAGAAGACGAAGCTTCCCCAGACACGAAGAGCCGCAAGCGTGAATAAATGACGGCGCCGTGCAGCCCCATTATGAGCTGCATTATTACTCTTAGTTAGCAGTACTAGGAATTGATCATCTGGCCTAAGAGTGCTTGAGACTTAGCAGTGCCAAAGACCCTAAAAAGGCTTAAGACAGGGCTTGTCAACGGCATCCCGCCGAATCAAATTGCTCGCTGGCCCTCGGATAATGCAGCCCTGCAATAATACGACCCCCCAGTGAGGCTCAGCTCTTCTCTGGCGCTCTTGACTGGCTGCGGCCGGGCAAACAGGCGGAGATTTATCCTCGGCGGTTGAAACTTGACGGTGATTGAGGCATTTACTCGTGCTGTCGTTCTATAGGTTAAGCAGCTGTGTTTTTCCAGAAAAATTCCTCTATTGTTCGGTTCGAACCAGGAGCCAGAGAGCCAGCCAGCCATCAGGGTCCCGCAGCGGGGGCGTTTGCGACATCAATCAACCGTCATCATTATTTCTCATTCCTATTCTTATTCTTCTTCTTTTGCACGGGAGAGACTGCCGGCCCAGCTAATAAGCGGCAACGCTACTAAGTGGCTGAGGAAAATTAGTCGGGCTCCGTTGGCTGGGGCTGAAGGGTGGCATGATAACTTGAATCGTGGAAGCTGGAGAGGTGATACTTAAATTATTTTATTATTTTCATTCATTTATTCACCTTGATGCATCGCGGCGGTGTGGGGGAACTGCGGCTAACAGAATGCGCCTAGCGACAAAGAGGCGATATTTAACGTCAAGTCTCTGAAACGCCAACCCAACAGCTTCCAACTTATTCCTGTTCAGTTGAGGATCTTTTCTTTCACTGAAATTTCTTGCGGGCTCTTCATCAAGCAAGCCATCTCGGCAGCTCGCCACGTCGCGGTGGTGCTCCGGAAAACTCGTTCATCATCATGATTGGGGGCACTGAGACGGCGGAGCCGGATCTTGATACCAGCAGAATCAGACACTGGCGGTCAATCGTGACTCTCCTGGTCTTTATTATCACCAGTAAGATGTTTCTGTGCAGCCATATATTGATTTTCGGGAGGTTTTAACATCGAAGCGTAGATATCATCGTTCTATTTCCCTTTCATATCCCTATCTACTTCCCGCGGCGACTAGCCAATGCGGTCCTTGAAGCGCTCAGCTCGTTACGAGTAATATCGCCTAGACAGGACCAGTCCCTTGAACATACTAGTACTAATGAAAAAAACGATAATGACCCAAACGACAAAGGCAAGCGCAAGCCCTGGGTGCGCTGGGATTTCCCCATGGACTTTGTCACTGCGCCCTTAATAGCAGACCTCTTCCTGCTGGCCATCTTGGCCATTGGCCGCGAAGAAGTGCACGGCGGCACCATTGGCGCCAACAATATCTCCCCACTCGACATTATGATTTTCTTCATTACGCTGGCCTACATTGCCATTTCAATTGACGCCTCCGGCTTGATTAGGTACCTGGCGTTCAAGGTGCTGCAGAAGGGAGGGAAAGTCGGCCACCGGCTATTCTTCTACCTCTACGCGTTCTTCTTTGGTCTGGGGAGCTTCATTGGCAACGACCCTATTATTCTGTCTGGAACTGCATTCCTCGCCTACATGACTCGGGTGTCGAGCAATATCATCCACCCCAGAGCCTGGATCCATACGCAGTTCGCGGTGGCGAATATCGCATCGGCAATTCTGGTCTCTTCAAACCCAACCAATCTCGTCCTTGCGGGAGCTTTCCGAATTAAATTCATTGTCTATACTGCAAACATGATAGTGCCCGTCGTTGCGACTGCTATTGTTTTGTTCCCCTTTCTACTATACATCATTTTTGCCGATCCAGCCCTTATCCCATTCTCCATTGAGATGCACGAGCTGTCAGAGGAAGCCAAAGCGAAGAAGCCCGTTAATCCCAATATTCCCCATGCTCGAGGTATGGCCGAGGAAGAAGAGAACAAATATACCAACGACGATCAGGGCAAGCTCCTTTCGCTAGAGGAAATCATGAACCCGTTCCTGGACAAGGGAGGCGCAGCGTTCGGAGCAGTGATCATGACCGCTACTCTTGTTACGCTTCTTGCGCTCAACGCTGCCAGCCAGAGTAGTGGCGAACATCCCATCTTCTGGGTTACCTTGCCAGCCGCATTCGTGATGTTTTGCTGGGATGTCGCTTTTGGGTGGTACCATCGACACGAGACTCGCGAGATCGCTCGTAAGGGGCGGCAGGAGATTGAAAATGCGCGGATTGAGCAGATGCTCAGGCAAGAGGCAGAGATGAGGCTTGCGGCACTCGAGCAGAAGGAACAGGATGCCATAGCGACATATGGGACTCCTCTGACGCTGACACAGTCGCCGGAACCCCAGCTTCAAAACCCGGGCAGTGCGGGTGGCGTCAGTTCACATACGGACGAGGAAATTTCTGTAGTCCCCGATGCTTCTTCCAAACCATCTCCTGTCATACTTACGATGGAGAACAGTGAGGCGCCAACTCTCACAGCGACCCCTCCCTGTGAATCATCCTCTGCATCAGTACCTATACAAAGCGACAACCAGTTACAAGACGGCAACGCATCAACCACCAGCGCAGTACTTAATGAGAAGCAAGAAGTAAACCACACCCACACCACCCAAATGCAACAGCAAGCGGTAGCAGTTCCAACAACATCAAGCGGTCAACAATCCTACTCCGAACGTGTCTCCCACGAGCTCGCCCGCCGCCATGACCGCCGACCCGCCACCCTTGTCTCGATCGTCAAGGACTCCTACCGCTGGACACAGGACACATTCCCCACCGTCACGGCAGTAGTAGCGCATCTACCCTTTGCCCTAGTCCCCTTTGCCTTCACCATGTTCGTTCTAGTGCAGGCACTCGTAACCAAGGGCTGGGTTCCCGTGTTCGCATACGGTTGGGACCACTGGGTAAACAAGACCGGCACCATCGGCGCGATTGGCGGGATGGGCTTTCTCTCGGTCATCCTATGCAACGTAAGCTCATAAACCCTCCCATCCTCACCACCTCTTTTTATCTTTTCTAAATACTAACGTACTACAGTTCGCCGGCACAAACATCGGCACCGCAATTTTGCTCTCCCGCGTCATCCAATCCTGGCAAGCCATCCACTCCGCAAACGGCACGGACATCTCCGACCGCACCTTCTGGGCCACCGTGTACAGCATGGCCATTGGCGTCAACTATGGTGCCTTTAGCACGGCTTTTAGCGCCTCGTTGGCTGGCATGTTGTGGCGCGATATCCTGGCGCGCAAACACATTCGCGTGCGTAGTCTAGATTTTGCGAGGGTAAATCTGCCCATTATCGCGATTTCGATGGCGGTCGGGTGTGCGGTGTTGATTGGGGAGGTTTATGTGGTTAGGGGTACGGGCCCGTATGGGGGTGGAAGGTGACGAAACGGGGTTCGTTGTTGCTGGGTGCTGGTAGGTTCGACTATGGGTTTGGTGAAGGTGAGGGCTGGTGATGAACGACGCTAGATTTCCTTGCTATTTTCTTTCTCTTCATACTTTTCACCCTTTTCTACCTATCCTACGACGAGCCGGCGAAGCCGCACGCTTTTACGATCTCACAAAACCTCTGGAACCTTCTCAATATTTACTTTTCCTTGCTGCTTTTTAGACTAATTCACGATTAACGAACGTTTCTGTATATAGTGTTCGAAGAACCTTGTTAATACAGATAGTTTATATACCTTGCTTCATCCCGAGCATCCCCTGTGAAGAATTGTCTACTCGTCGGAAATTACATGTGTACCTCGGGGCCGTTCTCTAGCGTTGTCGATGTAGAGGCACATATAGAAAGGCCACCAGCCATACTTGAGCTGTTATTCCTCCCCCCCCCCCCTTCCTCCTTTAAAGCGACTCCATGAATAGATGTAGGGTAAACAGACGTATATAGGACATATAAAACTATATATAGATAATATCTAAAAATAAATAAAAATAAAAATAAAAAATAAAAATAAAAATAAAAATAGCAATAACAATAATAGATAGGGAAAATATAAAACTAGATAACCAAACAAAATTAAGCAATAAGATCAATCATACTGTCATAAAATACCCAAGCCATAAGCAAGGCCTCTCCTTACTCACTAAAAAGATCCAATCATAACCCCAAACAAATCTAACTACCTAAGTAGCCACAGGTGTATCACCATCGCCATCGACATCTACCCCCCCGCCCTCACATTCTACGTCAACGGCACCCTCGCGCTCGCCCTCACCGCCGCCGTCCCCAGCAACAACAGCATTCCTACTCCGTAGAACCGCCACCGCCGCCTCTGCCGCCTTCGTCTCGGCCTCCATAAGACTGACCCCATCATCTACCTCTACCACACACTCTTCCCCCACAAAAACCTCACACGCCCAAAACTCCCTGTCCTCCCCATTTTCCTGATCAATCACATGCACAGTCTCGTACCGCACCTTCTGAGTGCCAGCCTCCTGCCCCAACCGCTGCTTAGGATGCATGATATCGAGGTCCTCCTCATCCAGCATTCGGCGCAGGAACTTCATCAGTCCTATCCGCTCCAGGAAGACAGTGCAGGAATCTACGGAGCCCCGCGAGTCGATAAAGATGGCGCCGAGTATGCTCTCAATGAGATCGGAGAAGAACTTTTGGGCGCGCAAACGTGCGAGGAGCGCCCAGGGATACGCCTTGGACTCGTTCAGAGCTTGTGATATGGCAGGCTGTAGTGCTAGATACTGCGTGGCTGTCTGTTGCTGGGCAGAGGTGAGTTCCCATGAGCTGCCATGCCGCATGTATTCCCAGAGAGAAACTTTGTGGACTGTCGTTTTCGTTGATGTTCCGTGTCTGCTAGCGTGAGTTATCTCCCCGCGCGCCTCCTCGGTGGACATGCTCAGGCACGAGAATGCGAGAAAATCTGCGTTGGCAACGGCTGTGCGCATTAGATGCATGTCGAAGTGTGGGATTTCTCGGCGGGAGTTAAATAGGTGGTGGACGATTATGTGATCCAGGATCGAATCACCAACAAACTCCAGTCGCTGGTATGATGCTGTTAAGCCTGGGCTCGAAGGGTGCGTAAGGGCTTGTGCCAAAAGAGCTGTCTTGTTAAACGAGTAACCTATTAGGTCTTCGATTTCCCGAATAGCGGAGGTTGACATGCTTTCATGATTTTCTGGAACGGAGTCGCGGAGGAGGTCAACCAGATCTCCATACGGTATCCAGCTGATTTCCGGAAGAAATATTCCCAGACACTTTTCAACCTTCTCGTGGCCTCCGTCTATAGTAGCTGCTCCGAGCAAGGCTTCCACGACATCTGCCAAAGTCTTTGTGGACATTTCTCTCCCAGGAATGCCTAGCTCATCCCTTTCGAGATGGTCCTTATTATAGCCTGGTCGCCACTTTGCGCCTGTAAACGGGTTTACAAGTATAAACTTATCCAACCCTGTTTCCACGGCCGCACATGAAAGGCGTTTGTTGGATACTACCCTATCCTTGGCCTTTGACAAAAGGCCTTCGTGCCAGATAGGATTTGCGGCTGCTAATTGTAGCGACGTATGGAATTTGAGTATACTGTCACCTAAGAATTCTATACGCTGGTAGTTGGTTGCTTCCCTCGCCACCGATGCGCTTATCGCTGTGACAACAAGGCTTAGATCTCTGATGGCTACCGGCGCCAAGATCGTCTTGTTCAATTGTTCGGCAATAAAGTAGATCTCAACGTTGTGGATGATTGACGGAGTAAGAAGTGCAAACATGGAGTACTCGAGAGGTAATTTGTCAATCGAACAGTTGCGAACTGGGTGGCACTTTTTCGCCGTATGGTGTAGATGTAAGCCATCGTTGTTAGCCGCAGGATGCAAAAAGTCAGTACGTTTGGGCCAAACTGTGCCCTCGACATGGAGGATTTCCGACTCCTCAACCATCTCGCCGTTTTCAAAATCAGCGTCTTCGGGAACATATTTCAACCACCTAAACCGTTCTGCCATCCACGGCCGTGCGATTCTATCAAGGGGCCTGACTAAGCCTAACATTTTGAAGTCTTCGACGTCGTAATTTTGCGAATCACTAGCTGGGATTCTTCCCTGGACGGAGGAACACCACTTGATGATAGCTTCGGCAGTTGGCTCGATAGCCGGTAGAAACAAGCAAGAGAAGTCCGTACGACTCGATAGCATTCTGTTAGCAAACGCTGAAGACAATAAGGTGTAGGTGACATCAGCTGCATTGGCTGCAAGATCTGCCTTTAGGCGCAAGGCTGTCGGTTTCAAGGAAATATTAAAGGTATTCTCCTCGTTCCAAAAGACGTCGAATGATATATCACAGGGTAGAGGGATAGGAAGCACCATCCGCATTTGCGGAAATCGAAGGGAGGTAGAGGATATCTCAATCACACTTTGGTATAATATCTCCGCAGTCCCCCACCGGTTTGCAATCATAGTCCATGGGTTGATACGTCCGGCTACTTTCATTATGCTGGGTCTCTTTTCGGATACCTCTGGGGACAAATCATCCCCGAGCTGCCAGTGGACCGGGAGCAAGTTTTCGTTGACCAGTCCCTGCTTATAGAGTTTAGCATATGCTTGAAAAGCGGCATCACGCTCGGCCATGCGTTCCGTTTTCCACCTCTTAGATCCACGGATAACCCTAAATTCGGGATCAAGGAGGCTAGGTAATATAACCTTGACAGTGACGGTTCCATCCAATTTGCTTTCTTCAGTTATAAATACAGGTCTAGTGTCAGTAAAAGTGCAATGGAGAGTCGCGCAGAAATGTTCTAGATGTGGCCGGGCGTTTTCAAGCGTCAAAAGTGCACTGTAACGGTCAGCATGGTTGGCGTGAAGAAAGCTCCAGAGGATTCCAACTCTCACCCTGTTGATTCAATTCGGAGATAATCATCCCCTTCCTCTTCAACATTTTCTCTTGCCATGACATCCCCCAGATTGCGCATGTCCGCTTCGTACATGCTTTTCATCACGTCCTCCATGCTATTCCATTTCTTTACTTGAGACTCGTCATCCTTGTCCAGAAACATGACAAATTTTGAGCGCTCCTTTCGTGCACGCCCCCTCCTCTGGATGAACGACCTTAGATTGTTAACCGCATCAAAACAGACCACAAGATGGCAGGCTGACACGTCGATGCCTTCTTCGAGAACGGATGTGGCGATTATTAGATTCTTCTTTCCGGAACGGAGATCGTCAATCGATCCCTTTTGAGCCCTAGTATCGTGCAGCTCAATGATCTCTGATCGGCGACCTGCATAGCCAGCATCGCCCACGAAGGCTCCCGAAACAATGATATCTTTTAGCCGAGGGTGTTTGGAAATAAAATGCGACAGCATTGTCACAGTGGCTCTCTGCTGGGCAAATATAATCCCGGTAAAGTCTGAGGTATACTCGTTTTCTAAAAGATCTACCAGAAGACTGGCTTTTTCGGAGATTATATGGGGCTCGCTATCCCAGTACTCTTCCTGTGGGGATATTATCACTTTCGAGAGGGTCTCCAAGATAAAACTCTCTTCTTCCCTATCCAACGTGCCAACGATATTCAGTGGCTGTTTGGAGCGTTTGGCTTGGAGACGCTTTATAACTTCCGAAATAAATGCGTCCGCCGCCCATGATCCCAAATCCTCGTGAATACTAACAGCTCGTTGAAGTAATTTAGACATTTGTGTAAGGCTCTCGGTTTTCCCCTTTTCCACAGCTTTGATAAGCCTTTCCTGGCTTCTTGGGTCTTTCTGCTTCCTGAGCCGTTTGACCCAGGGGTCATCTTCAATATCGACAGAATTGACAGCGTATTCCAGACTTATAAGCATATCCGAGTACTCCGATGCATCTTTTTGAAAGGCAACAGTAGATAGTTCTGGACGATGAACATGCCGCATCAATTCTTCGCGGTGGATCCTAGGTGTTTCGCAAAGTGCGTTTAAATTGTTCTCAAATTCCCTAGATCAGTTAGCCAAAGACTAAATAACACTGTTGAGATAACATACTTCAATTTATCGGTACTTATCTTGGTAACAGGGCTGGCCGTCAATCCCAAAATATGGGGAAGGTCGTTCATAGTTCCCGTCCGTTGCAGTTGTTCATGGTAGAACCGTTGCATGATAGTATTGGCTGGTGCGGATCCATCGCAATGATGTGCTGAAGTAAAGTTAACCCTTCACCATACTTCTATGTTTACGTATGTAGGGGCGTCTAGGAAAGTACTACCTTCGTCAAACACTAACAAGGCAATCCGACACATGGTCACAAAGCCATGGGACATGGCGTCAAGCAGAACCTGAGGAGTTGAAACGACAATTCTGATATTTAAAAGTATATCCTCCCAGGTCTTGGTAGACCAATAATTCAAATTGTCCGATCCTAGCAGCAGCCTTGTTTGATATGCAGAGAGCTGCTGAGAGATGTTTCTGTGCTGCTGTTCAGCAAGAGCGACTTTAGGAGCAAGAAACCAGACAAGCTAAATTTTAAATCAGGGGGTGTCAGTAGACAAGCCGATTGAATACGGTAGCAATTTTACAGACCTTGTGTTCAGGACATCTTTCAAGTTCGTGTCTAATTCGGAGGATTGCTCTATATTTGGATAAAACTGTTACACCTTGACGTACGAAAATTGGACGGTAGTATACCGTCCTCTGATATGCGGGATATAGAAGATACCCCTCGAGAGGGTACAAGGCGTTTATCTTCCGTTAGGTTTGAACACCGGCGTGAAGGCAACAGGGTACACGATGTACAAAGCACAGGGTACAACTACACTTACATCTGGGTCTTCCCGCTCCCCGTATCCATCTACGTACATTCATTAGCATTAATTCGGCCTCATAGTGATTGCTGCAGTAGGATCTCAGAGATGAACTCACAGCAATAATGATATTTCGACGAAGACTTGCCTCCAACATTTCCAGCTGGTAGGCTCGCGGCTTGAGGGTGGGGGATCCATGATCCCCATTCCCATTCTCGCCTTTCGAGATAGAATTGACTACGGCATAGTCAGTAGCTAAGGATGTTCTCTGTCTTTTCTGACCAAGTCGGGCGTGCTCAGAGGAAGGCATTCGACGGAGGGTGGCGATGGTAAACACCTTAGGCTAATGCGTAAGAATATGTTAAGAATATGAATTGCATGTGTAGGAAATAGAAAATCTCATGAAGCTTTGAAAAAGAAACATTGGAGGAAAATAGCATTGGGGGGAACATGGCTGCTATAAATACGCTCCCAGCTGTGGATGTTTACGTTGTAGGCCTCAATTTTCTGGAGAGGCCAATGGGAAGACATGGGGCCGCCCAACCCCGCCACCCAAGCAAAATAACCGCCCATCACGAAGACAGAGAAGGCGGTAGATGCTGCCAAACAATGCTGGTGAACTGTATGTAGACCTATTTATTTGTTTAGAATAGATTGCAAAGAATATTGTTTAGGTCTGGAGGGTGCTTTGGTTTTCTACATTACAAAGCTAGAAGCAAAAGGAAAACAAAGAAAGAACCTGGACATTGCCCGCTATCGTGAAGTCTATCATAGGTTAGTCAAGTAATCCTCAATCTCCTCCTTGCTCAGTTTCCGGAACCGTGGCCCTCTGGCGCCCTCAACTCCTTCGTATCCTAGTAGGTGGTCGGCCGGCTCTCCAACAATGCCTACATGTTCCATTAGCTTGTGAGCTACGTTGAGATGGGAATTACACGAAAATAGGGCAGCGATGACGTACCGATCTCAACGGTTTCACCATTCATTTCACCCTCAATGGTCTCCTTTAGTGTGAGAAGTGCAATGTGAATAGCATCTTCAAGTTCCAGACCATCCGTGTATCTCTTCTCAAGGAAGGTCTTCGCACTGGTTGCGCTTTTGCCGATCGCTGTTGCTTTCCACGGGAAATAGCTGCCGCTAGGATCGACCTGGTATAGGCTAGGGCCGCCCTTTAAGATCCCTCCCGTCTTTCCTGACGCCTTCTTTTTGTCTGTGTCTGTTTCGCCTTCTGCGACCGTTGGCTCAACACCGTCATCCCAGCCCGCAATGAGCAAGCTGACGCCATATGGTCGGACACCACCGGACTGCGTAGCCTCTTGCACAACACGAGCAACGTCTTGAACCAATATTCTGGTGGGCGGGTATTCGTTGTAGATACGTTTATAGGCAGTGTGGGAAGTTTTACGAGCTTTATCGACGAGGACACGGTAATCAGGGCCCATGCCAGAATAGACCATGCCGATGTCTGGGGTGATTAGGGAAACTTTGGATAGAGAGGGAGGATCTATCAGTGGCGACGAGGATTTCTTCTCTGTAGCAAGAACAACTCCATTCGTAGCTAATAGCAAAATACAAAGAAGAAGTCAGCAACAAGCTCTTGATGGAGATGAAGGTGAGCTAGGATTACCTTTGATACCCAAAGCAGTGACACCTTGGTTGACGGCATTTAAAGCATATTCTACAAAATATCAGTTATCATGGAGCTAGTATATACCGTGAAGTATCCGCATACCAATCTGGACCAGTTTTCCACTGTGATGGTTGTCAGTATTCAGCTTAAAGCAGTATATATGAGGCGGTGGGTAACCAACCTGGGAGAGAACGTGGTGAGCGAGAAAGAATAGCGATCAGCCATGGTGAAGGATATACAAGCAACGACTTCAAATTAAACAGTGAGAGGCAAATACACAGCTTCTAATGGGGTCGATATATCGGACTGGAGGGTGCTGAAGATGTTGTTGTTGAAGCTGCTCACACTCTCACCCCCAGCCAGGCCACAGGCTGTTTACGCGGTTGGCTTTAAGCGCGGCATCGCGTCTATTCAACCCAATTATGTCGGCTGCGCTTAATCTTCCCATTTAGGGTTAGCGGCGGCAGATGCTAGCTCGAATCCCTTCCAGCCGCGATTTCTCCCACAACAAATGTCTCTGCCACCTGTCAACTCCTCAACTCTCTCAACAACTCCCTCGCTTTCGCAGTCGCAGGACCATGTTGGTGCCACTGCGCAAGTGGTCATCTAACCCACCAGAACTAGAAGCTGGTTGAGTATTCTTACCTGCTTGTTATTGCCCTGTGCTCTCCATTCTTAATCCTCAAGTCCCGTCTTTTCCGAACCTATTAGCATGTCTCTTCCCACTGGCCCAAGGACTCAACCCCAGTGGCATTGGCCTGATGATGCCTTTGCGCGTGCAATGAGACATAGGGGAGGACTTGCAGCTGATCCTACGGGTAGCTCAGACCAGCAATCGGGTGTGCCTGAGACTGGTGGGAGTCAGCAAACGGAAGAGCCTTCTCAGCCCAATTCCTCCACCTCGTCGAGATACTACCCTCCCAGAACATGTCGGATTTGCTTGGAGACTGTTCTCCCAATCTTGCATCCTGTTTCGGAGAGTTTGCCGGATTTTCTAAAATCTGCTCCCCGTGTCACCTACGAATCGTCCGATCCCGAGCTAGGGCGGCTTATTCGGCCTTGCAAGTGCAAAGGTTCTTCGAGATATGTGCATGAGGGATGCCTGAACGCATGGAGACATGCAGATCCGTCGTATTCTGATAGGAATTTCTGGAAATGCCCTACTTGTGGTTTTGAATATAGACTGGAGAGGATGAGATGGGGCCGATGGATTACCAGTACAGGAACACAGCTTGTCCTCACGGCAGCCATACTTTTGTTTGCGATGTTCCTGCTTGGTTTTGTTGCTGACCCGATAATAAACCTTTATATTGATCCGTTTGACGCTATACTGTCACGGGTATGGGATGGAGATGAAGTCGACAGGGCCTTCTATCCTGAACATACAAACTCAACCTGGGCTGAACATTTCTTCAAGGGTCTTGCTTCCCTAGGAGTCTTGTCATTCGTCAAGGTCTTGTTTGCTCTCTCTCCATGGCAGTGGTGGAATTTGCGGAATTCGGGTCTTATTGGTGGGACACGTAGGCCAGCCGCCACTGGTAGAGACCGGGCGGCATCGGTTAGCTGGGTCGTTCTGGTGGTGGGGATAATGACATTCCTCTGGGTACGTTTCCACGTCCAAAATCCTCTTTCTCATTGCTAATTAGAATTTGCAGGCGGTATACCAAGGCGTACGGGCATGGAGCCGCAAGGTACTTGAAAAGGCCGGCGACCGTGTCCTAGATGTCCCATTAGAAGACGAGGAAGATGACATTGACAAAACGGCAAATGCAACTTCGCAAGAGCCGTCGACTTCGAAAAAGGATGATTGATGTGTTTTCAGCGACTGACCGTTCTATACCCCTTTTTTGTCGTATTGCATAGCCTAGTGAGTTCAAAATAAAATTAATGCACCTACCAATGCCGTGACGGTCCACCCACTCCCGGTCGACTTTGTTCACCCCCAACACACACCACGCACCACTTTGAGTTGTCACGCTCCTATCAATGATGTGCCAATCAGTCAAGGTGCGAAGATTGAAGAACCTTCATTAACCGCCTTCATTTCCAATACGGAGGAGATACTTTTAGCATTGGGACACTAAACGTTTTGTTTTTTGACCCTCTACGTGCTTTCATCTTTTATCCGGGTTTGTTGGTGGGAAGGTCTGATCGTGGTTCCGATCGGTATGGTTCGCTCTGGGGTTGTGCTTTTTGCCGTCCTGCAACATGGTTCCTGGGCTATTAGGCCCCCTTTGAGGGTCTTTTGCTGGAAAGGGATTTCTTGAGCGTGCGTTTAGGGTTGGTCTACGATACATATCGATACCGCTTTTTGTGTTTGTACAGCCATTGTGTGCTTGTGAAAACAGTTGGATTAATAGAGTATTTCGATACAGCAATAATTTCAATCAAATCAATCCTGTCCACCCTACTCGAATTCCTTGTTTCCAATCCCATCCCGAAATAATGAATGAAGCAAGTCCTCCCCGACCAGTTTATTATTATTATTATTATTATTATTATTATTATTATTATTATTGTTTTCATTCAATCGAAAATTCAAGTCAATCTTATCCTCCCTAACCAATAATTCCTTCCAATATTCCACTCCAAAAACCAAACTCACATAAACCTCCCCTCACAAATCTCAAAATAATACCAATCATCGATACTCTGCCCCACAATCCCCCATATCCCTAAACATCTCCCCCCTCCGACTCTTACTCAGCACCTCCTCAATCATCCCCGCATCCTCCTTATCCAAGCGCCACCCGTACACCTGCAAATTCTCCTCCGCATGCTCGCTGACGCCCATGCGCGCCCCGACGATCACGGCGCCGACAAAGTCGTAGTCCAGCACCCACCGCATCGCCACCGCGGAGACGCTGACGGAGTGCTTGCGTGCGATTGTCGCCAGGGTGCGCAGGAGGGTTTGGAAGAGGGACCAGGAGCCCCAGATCGTTATCATTTCGAGGTACTGGAGGGTTGTCAGGGGGGTTGGGTGTGTTAGGGTGAGGTGGTATTGGGCAGAATGGAGAGAGCGGTATGCGGGCAGGCTTCGTTTTTTGTAGAAAGGGTTTTCTCGGGCACGTACCTTTCGGTGACTGGGTGTCATGTCGCTGCCGAAGGTGTCGGGTTCGTCTTTTCCGATCCATTTTTTGGAGAGGAAGCCGCCGCACTGGAATTGGGGGTTGGTTAGAGAGGTTCCGTGTCAAGTGCGTGGGAGAAGGATGTGTAGGGGGTTCTTACCAGAGTTCCGTAAGTCAGGAGTTTGATGTTGTGCCTTTTGCATGCTTCTGCCATTGCATATAGTGGTCTGGAGTCGATAAGGGAGAACTAGGGTTTCCGTCAGTGATATTATCTGGCTTTCACAGCTTGCTTCTTGGTTTGATATATGCAAGGGGCGTTTTACCTGCACTTGATTTGTGGCAACATCTACACCCGCACTGGTAATCTCTTCCATCCTCTTCGTATCGAAATTGCAGAGGCCCAAAACACTCACGCGCTCGTCGGCCTGGAGGAGTTTCAGGGCGTGGATATATTGTGGATTATCATACTAACCATGGCCATACTGATTAGAATCGACGGTTATATGACGTTTTTTTCTCAAGTGCCCTCAGCTTTGAACAAGCAACCTGGGAGAAGCGCACATCTTGCCAGTGAAATTGTAACAAGTCGACTTTGTCCGATTTTATTTTTTCCACACGCTGCGAGACCGCATCTCGCATGGCATCTTCCGTGACCGTAATGGGCTGGAATACGCAGTACTTGGTTGCGCAGAAAATCGACTTTGATCCTCGGCATGAAGATCGGAACTGGCCCTGATAGGGTTCTCGTTAGCGTTATGTAGCGGATTTCCTTGGGAGAAATGTAAGGGGGTATCTTTACAAAGACGATCTCAGCGTCGCCGTAATGGTCAGCCATATCTGCTCAAGGAATCGGTTAGAAAGTTCACAACGGATTGGATATTCTATTTCTTCCAAAGAGGAATGACAGAGATGATAGATCATGGACGTCTACACATAAAGGAATCTTCTCACCAAACGCTGTAAACCCAGCATCGACGTGCTTCTGAAATTGACCTAGCATTTTCGACTTGCTTGCAGAACCCCATGCTGGGCTTGATAGCTGCCACAGCCCGGCAAACAATCTTGGTACTAAGGACTGTCCAAGCTGGAAATGCTCGATTGAACTGGCATCTGTTTGACTGGATGGTACTGCTGCCGTTGGGCCATCTTGGGCACTATCTGCTGCCGACATAATGAAGAGTTTAAAATCTGAATTTTTGGAATCTGGTTGGACTATAGCATTTATTTGACGGGCTGTAAATTAGCAATGTATTCAAAATGTAATGAGATCAATTTGGTGTGCAGAATCAAGGGGACAGGTCAAAATTGAAAAAGTCTTGATTTGTTGTTGTCTTGGTTCAAGCTTTGGTTTCCAGGGGGTTACACTAAGCAGAAGCTTATAAAGGGATATTTATTTATATTGCTTGAGGGCTAAAATACCGAGGAACCCGGCTAATAAGAACATTCCCTTGCAACTGCATATTCACTTCAAACTTAGAGTTGGAGTGTCCGACTTCGTATTACCTTCAAGTAGCTATATTTTAGTGGTGATATCACGTGACACGGAGGTGAAGTTCCATCCATTATTTTTGGGCTGTCGACATCACCAACTGTCGTGAGCTGACTGCATCCCAACTAGTAGCTGCAATGCACGCTGCACTTCGGACAAACAAAAGAAACTGCTGCGAGTGTGGAGGCTCGACTAGTTCAGTGGTTCGGTTCTCTTATCGGATGACGATTCCGTGGACTAAGTAACCTGCAGGTTGTCATGCATGGCATTGGGATAGTTTTTGGTATGAGCTCGTTCGTGGAGAGCACCCCACTGTTACCCCTCATAATGACTGTGATTTGAGCAGGCATATTTCCGATAGCGCCAAGATATTACACGTTTGAAACTGACGGTCGAGATCCCAGATCAAGAATAAGCCTTCAATGCAAGTGGGCGCCAGGTTATTCAACAGTCTTCATGCATGAAAAGAAGGGAAAATATCATCAACGCGATGTTGGCGAGTTACCATTTAATTGGGGTTCATTAACTACTTTTGACCCTCACATAACATTTCTCTTAATCCGGAGTGAAGACCAACCTCAGATAACCGTATAACTTTTCTTTTATCAAACGCCCACATGGCATATATTACAGCGGATACCCCTAAACTTTCCGACAATGCGGGCTGGGATGGTTCTGCCATAAAAAGATGCTGGCCGGGTATCTCGATATATGGGAGCTGCTGGATCTAAACAACAAAGAAGAACGAAGGAACTTGTCCGCCCCTGTATGTGTAGCCGTGGCCGCGGCCACGGCCGCTGCAAACAGGGAAAAGAAGCCACCCTTCCTACACCAGAACAATCGACAAATCCAACGCCTCAATTGACGTCGGCAGACTTTGCATTCGATTCCGCTCAAAGTGCCGATTTCCACTACCTTCTTACGCGGTATAAGAAGTCGATAGAAGAATACAGCGAAAAGCGCGAGCGCATGGCTGCTTCCCACCACCACCTAGCCGAGTACAGTTCAGTTCGATTACGTGCGAAATCATATGGCACAAATAGCGATATGCAATCATGGCTATATTGAAAAGGCGCTTTGCCGCCCCATTATGGAACGAGCGGGTGAAATACAGGGTCACTTTGACGAAATCAGTAATCATACTCCTCGCTTGGATTTCAGACTGGATTTCAATAGTCGACGAAAGAGAGTATGCGCCAGGGATAATCCCGTGTTCCGAGGAAATTGAGACGTTTCTCATTGCCGATAGAAGAATTGATGCTATCTATGCGGATAGGGTAGAGCTTGTCCATGGTGTCGAAAATTGCAGCTTTTTATGTATGGCACTCGACTTTGAACGACATTATACCACGGTCAAACCAAAGACAACAGAGATCCACGGACCAAAAAGTGGTATTTTCGGAATTCTCGAGGATATCCGGTCAACTGAGTCTTTGGCTTTGAGGCATGCAATTGTTATCAAATGAACTCCAACATATAAACTTGAGCAGGATCATTGTCCACGAGAGACGTATTCTGAAACCCTAGTTTTTTTGAAGTGTTTGAGGAGAAACCGCATTCATTATCCTAGGACATCGTTCAATTAATTATTGTTCCCATTTCCTTTTGCAGCAGGGAAGGGGGCCGCAACAGAAGCAAAAAGAGAAAAAGAGGTGTAATTGACAATTTCTATCCCAGCCAAGCAATACCCTGATTTTTGAAACAGAAAACCTCCGACTCAAGACAAATACCATCCCAATTATCATTATTTTTTCTTCCCTTCACTTTGGCACCGTCGATAGAACACTGTCCAGCATCGTTGAACCTCTTTCAAACATAAACTCCGCATCCTTTCCTTCACTCTGCCTTTTGCAGTCTTCAAGGTCCGCGCGAAGGCTAAGTAGCACTTGCCGTTCATCAGTCGACATTCTTCCTTTCCCTCCGCTGCTGATGGTCGCTATTTTCTGCACTGCCGTAAGAGCTTGGACTAGGTCTCCATCTACTGCTGCCAGCACTGCAACGAGCTGCCTTCCTCCCGGTGATATCTCGTTTGGCGAAAGTCCTTGAGACTGACGAACCACCGCCGCCAGCAGCTGCAAGCTTTCGAAGGGCAGACCCGATCCAAGAAGAGATGAGCTGAGGCTTCGCAATTTCGCCAATTCCGGAGTTGGCGTGGATGATGCCGACGACGAGTTTTCTGTTGCCGAGAATAAAGCTGGAATAGATGTTTTCTGCAGATCATGTTGGAGATATTTCTGCACGTGGTGCTGGAGCTTGTTCGTGAGTTGGCCATTCTCGTCTGCGGCAAGCATGGATCGAAGAACAACTCGTAGCGCGTCTGGGCTCAGGTTTGCAATCATGGTATCTGTCATGAGATTGACGTGGGACACCTTCGCGGCGGGCCCATTTGCTTTGCCGGCCTCCATCTCGACTTCGATAAGGGGCTTTTTCTTTTTTTTGAATGAGTGTATATATCACTTTTTTTTTTTTTTTTTTTTTTTTTTTTTTTTATTGCTGCAATAGTAAAATCGGTATCTCAGATTCTGGGGT
>PDNB01000227.1:0-43218 GCA_002573585.1 Helicocarpus griseus UAMH5409
TCAGTTCTGGAGCTCTGATGGCCTTGAAACCGCCGCGAAAGGGTAATTCGATTGATCCCATATTTTTTAGCAGTTTGGGTGTAATTAGGGATCAATTGGGAATTCAATTCATCAATCGCCGCCTGTATAGCATCCTCGTTGGCCATGATATGGTGGTTGAAAGTTGAAGAGTTGCGGAGAAAAAACAGCGATCGTTGGGTGGTGGATTACGTTAGTAGGAGTTCTCGCTTCATCGTCAACATCCGTTCACTCCTGTTTTGCTACAACTAGTAGTGCTCTACAATGTATTCGCAAAAAAGTGCTCTCAATATTCCCAGACGGCTTCCTGAGCATCGCAAACCCATCTCTTCAAGGTGCGGCCCTACAGCATGGCCTCAGCTCCAATCCCCGTTGCTCAGGCTGCCATTTGAACTCCAGGCCCAGATTTACGTACTCTTGTTCGAGTATATTACAATACATCTTGTTCATATACATGATCGAATAGCACATGTCGGATGCCGTCGAAATTCTACTCAATGCCGGAATCACCAATGCTGTCTCGAAGCCCGCTCACTGCGTGGCAATGCCTTTGGTACAAGTATTCCCAAAGGCTGGACATATCTTCATGGTAATGATGACCTTCCAAAGCATATTTCGACTACCAATTTTGCACTCTTTAGGACTTGTCGTCAATTGTACAAAAACGCTATCCATATTCCATATTCGCGGTTCACTTTCGAAGTTGATCAACCTATTACCTGGATTTTCTTCTGTCGAAGCATTCCCCCAGAACATCTAGCCCATGATTCGCTCTCTTCGTGTTTGCTTCTCTGCCGTTTATTACGTACCAATGCGATGCACTCCATCTGTTTACAACGACGTATACGTGGAATTCTGGGCACTGGTCGAGTTCCCCATGCCCGGACTGGTTGATCTATATTTTTGCCTTGAGTATCACTACGCAACTCCCAAGGAATGCGAGAAAATATTTTTTGGTTCAAGGTGGCCTAACTGGGTGCTTCCGATTTTAAACGTACGAGGCCTGCGGACATTTGAGCTATCAATTGACATGCAATCTTATTTCGAAAGGTCTACCCCGATGTACATACCAGTTCCACCCCTCTTACTCCTCCAAGCAGCTGAGCTTGCTGAAGACATAAAGTGTGTCATGCTCAGCAAGGTAGCTAATGACCCAGGGGAACTGGATGTGTCCTCTTCTTTGCTATCACAGGCGGCGAAGCAGGAGCACAAGGCAAAGCTCCTTACCTGGTTATTACGGAGATATCAACTCGTAACGCCAGCATCAGTAGAATTTGAAAAGCAAAAGTCGTCCTTGAGTTATGGCTTCTTGACAGATGAATTGTATCGCCCTGATCTGATTGAGGCACACAGAAGCGTGAAGCCACGGCGCGATCGCATGGACGGTCAACTCTATGTCAAGAACGCTATTCAATGGATTATACAAAAGGTGTGTGGTACTAAATTTTTCTACCAGATTCTTTGGCATTTTAGTAACTAACTATTACACCAGGGTGAAAGCTATCCCAAATCTGTGGCCATACCTATTGACATAAAACGCCCACTCAGGGTGCCAAGCGAAACAAAGTTTTCGCTATACAGTTCTACTAGGAATATGAAATCTCACTATCCAGCGAGCCATGAAGAGAACGAAGGTGAATACTTTATTCTTCTGTTCTTTTAAAGTCTTTTTTTCAACAAGTGCTGTCAAGCCTGCTACTTCAGAAATATTTACAATTGTATAAACTAGGGGCTACCTTGGCTGTCCAGACCCACCTCCATCCCGAGCCAAAGGAGGGCAATCATCACTACTACAGATACCGCTACCAGATTTTCCTGTTACTCTATCGGGGCGAAATGCATATCGAAGCGGCTCGCTCGCGGGGTGCTCCTAATTCCGTAATCGAGCCTTGCCCTCTAATTTCCGAGTTAGTGAAGCCTGCGGAGTGGAATTTCAGGAATTTCTGTGCAAATAAATATGATCAATACAATAACCAGGCTACGTGAACAGGGTCTCAATACTAGAATTTATTCAGTAGGTTTACAACATAGTATGGATATCTTACTGATTTGCGCATGTATATGCATTTTCTCCCTTGACTGAGAGGTTATCTATTGACAAACCAATTACTGTCCTTATCATAGCATATCTATATGAAGACTATACGCAAGTTTGACTATATGAAATTTCCCGTCGAAGGCAATACATAGCATGTTTGACAGACGGGAGTGCTTTCTTGCTACCTGTAGTATAGATCCATATCACGTGCACGCTAGCCCGAAGCAGCGTCTTGGCGGGTAGGGCTGCTTACATAAGTTGCTGGTCCAGTTGCGGTTAAGCCTCGCTTAGTCAACCCGCCCACAGAGGAAATTCGCTACACCAAAACCCACCATCAAAAGATTCGCTACACCCGAACGCTACTCGACGACGACGACGACCTCAACCTCCCCGACCGACAACCTTTTGCGCCTCCCGTCTTGACCGCGGAACCCCTTCGTCAAGATGAAGCTCAACATATCCTACCCGGCCAATGGGTCCCAGAAATTGATCGAAGTTGACGATGAACGCAAGCTCCGGCCGTTCATGGAGAAGCGCATGGGAACCGAAGTCAGCAACCTCCCCTTTCTTCCCTGCTTTTGGCTCGTGTTGGAAAAATAGTGCTATGGAGAGGCTTTGGAATGGATGGAAGCAAGCGCTATTTGGATGGGACATCGTGTGCTGATTCTTGTTGCGTGGTGTTTTATAGATTCCCGGCGATTCTTTAGGAGATGAATTCAAGGGTTACTTGTTCAAGATCACCGGCGGTAACGACAAGCAAGGTATGGATGAATAGGAATGTTTGGAGATGTTTGGGTTGCTATGTTTTGAGAGATCTGGTTTGGCTGACTCGTTTTTGTTGAAATTTACAGGTTTCCCCATGAAGCAGGGTGGTATGTTCGATTCCAACCCAATTGATATAGTCGCAGGTCAAGGATGAAATGGAGGCTTATAACATTTCCAACACAGTCATGGCCCCTACCCGTGTCAGACTGCTCCTCAGCGATGGCCACAGGTAAATAAACACAGCGTGACACAGTTGGGAATTTTGAAGGCTATTTGGTGCTAATATATTTAATAGCTGCTACCGCCCCCGCCGAACTGGAGAGAGGAAGCGCAAGAGTGTCCGCGGAGGTATATATTGAACTATCCCTGCGTCTCTAGAACGAAAAAGAGCGGACCCAATTCTAACGCGAAATGAATCAATCCAGCCATCACCAACTTCGATCTGTCCGTCCTTGCCCTCAGCATCATCAAGCAGGGTGAGGGTGAACTGCCCGGCCTCACAGACACCGTCAACCCCAAGAGACTCGGCCCCAAGCGTGCCACCAAGATCCGCAAGTTCTTCGGTCTCGACAAGAAGGACGATGTGAGAAAATTCGTTATCCGCCGTACCGTTACCGGCAAGAACGGCAAGGAATACACCAAGGCCCCCAAGATCCAACGTCTCGTCACTCCCCAGCGTCTCCAGCGCAAGCGCCAGCGGATCGCTCTCAAGCGCCGCCGGGCTGAGGCCGCCAAGGAGCAAGCGTAAGCTCTCCCTCTTGCCTTTGCCTGTCATTTTGGATGTGGACTTCCAGGCCAAAATTGGCAAGTTGGAATAAATACTCTGGAACAACACTAATGTTTCTGGATATTGATTTAGTAACGACTACGCTAAGCTCCTCGCTACCCGCGTTCACGAGGAGAAGGCCAAGCGCTCCGAGCTCCGAAAGCGGAGAGCTTCTTCGATGCGGAAGTAATGGTAGTGCAGGGGACGGTGTCAGAAGGAGTCTTGACGCGAATTCCGGGGCGAAGAGAGAGGCAGAGGGGAAGTGGCGGTGCGGGAGTCTTTTTTCCATGTGTTTGAACTCGATAGACGAAAACCAAGTATTTCGAGGGAAAATACTTGACGATGAGATGGCGTGGTGGGATTGGGAAATCAATCAAATACACACAAATGGGAATGTTCTCTTTTTTATTGCGGAAAGCATGTTATAGTATTTCCTTTATCTTTTTTTTTTACCACTTTCCCCTCTGTTTCCCGCCTTGACACAAAATTCATAATTTTCCTTTTGACTTTTCATATTGACCTTCTACGCCACGGTTCTGTTCCCATCAGCTTCCGGAAAACGGCAATGGTTTGACCTCAGTATATCGTTCCCCGCAACGCACACTGACCATGGCAGAATCCCTATATCGACGGAAGACATCTTACTTTCACCCAGCACAACAGCACCGTCAGCAAAGCAAAGTTATTAATACCAGCCATCCAAGGGTTGAAAAAGAGGAGAAAAGCACATCTCCTCAGACAACCCCTCAATCCCCGGAATCAGCGTCGTCTTTATCGAATTGCATCCGCCCACTATTTCGGCGCATCATTCCCGTACGACAACTGAACCCTATCCCGAATCTGCATCCGATCAATCTACACTGTAAAACAAAGAAGCCAGAAGCCTTCTGACTCTGCCATTGTTTGTAAAAGTAAAGTTAATTGGTCTCCCGTGGCCTTGCGCAACAAACACCTTCTATTGATTGCTTGGTCAAGTATCCCGCTCCCTCCACCCTGAACCCTGGCGAGTCAATACTGGTCCTCCGATCCCACTTTGAGAACGAAAAGACAGCCCAATATTATCCTCCAGTATGCCACAGTGACAAAAATTTCA
The DNA here is from genome assembly GCA_002573585.1 of Helicocarpus griseus UAMH5409. NCBI lineage: Eukaryota > Fungi > Ascomycota > Eurotiomycetes > Onygenales > Ajellomycetaceae > Helicocarpus > Helicocarpus griseus. Next base: position 4,681 of record PDNB01000227.1, read on the forward strand.
AACAGTCATTCGTCCCTCACATGCTCTTTTATCTGTATATCTTTTCAAACAATGGGTTGAGCGCCGTACATAATATGTATGGGACGGCAACAATGTTGGCACCGTACAATTGATTGTGCAGTGCATGTGCATGAACAATACGCCTTTATTTTTTTCCCCAGGCTACAAAGGCCATTCATGCTTCGTTTCTCTCAGTGTCCCAAAACTTTAATGTTGCGGCATATGCTTGGCTGTAACAACACTGCATAAAATTCTCACAAATCCAAAATGCCTAACTTATAATAATATTTTTATATCTAATTGCTAAGAATGAGTAAAAACTTGGGCTGCATAACATGTAACTTGTATATTGCTGGAAATTGGTATAAGACAAAGAGCTTAGTCCATCCCAGCGCGTATGTATGTATTATTTGACATAGTCAATAACTGCTAAAAACAAGATGCCGCCATGATTTAGGAAAGAAAACAAATGAAGTTTTAGGATAGAGCCCCACATGTAAAGAGATTCTCTGTAGTAAGGACAGGTAGAAGTGAAAACAAACGCCCGTTCATGTCTGTGTGAGTGAAGATGATGATGTTTGTTACTGCGTTGTTTTGGAACATGAACTCATACAGAACGTCTATCAGAAGGTAGGTAGGCAGGTAGTCAATGTGGTAGGAGGCAAGATGCAAAAGACAAAATCGAGTAACCCCAAAAAAGCAATGACCAAGTACCCAGATCAGATATTCATAATAACAAAAAAGGAAATCAAACTAAGACACGGCATGCGAAAACAAAAAGCTAACAGACTCCCCATTATGCGTTCTCCGACACGCCTCCGCAAGTGTCGGGCTGATATCGATCGTCTCTATCCGATCACATACCTCCTTCTTCTCCTGGTGCGGGACGGTGTTGGTAACCACAATGCGGCTCAGGAGGCTGTTATTGAGCGTCTCGATGGCTTTGCCACTAAGGATGCCGTGGGTGACAATGGCAACGACCTCCTTGGCGCCGTGATCCATGATAGTGCTGGCAGCCTTGACGAGCGTGCCGCAGGTATCAGCCATATCGTCGACAATAATAGCAATCTTGTCCTTGACGTTACCGACCAGGACCATGCGGGAAACCTCGTTGGGCCTGGCACGCTCTTTGTGGATGAGTGCAAATTGGAGATCGAGGCGGTCAGCGATGGCGGTAGCGCGCTTTGCGCCGCCGGCGTCGGGAGAGACGATTACGCAGTTGGCGACGTCGAGGTTTTGCCGGATCCAGCGGAGCATGCTGGGCTCAGCATAGAGGTTATCTACGGGCACGTTGAAAAAGCCTTGGATCTGGCTGGCGTGCAGGTCCATGGTGATGACGTGGTTGCACCCGGCGGTTTGCAACATGTTTGCCATGAGCTTGGCGGTGATAGGGGCGCGGCTCTTGTCTTTCTTGTCTTGACGGGCGTAGGGGAAGTTGGGGATGACGGCAGTGATGCGTCTTGCGGAGGCGGTTTTGCAGGCATTGATCATGATGAGGAGTTCCATGAGCCCGTCATTGATGTCATTAGGACGGGTGGATTGGAGGATGAAGACTATGAGCTCGTCAGTACCTACGAGTCCACTGCTTGTTTATTCCCCAAGTGTGCCATTTGGTGCAAAGGTCCACAGCGCATGAGATACTAAGGAGTATCGTAGCTCTTAAGGGGTGGGATCCGAGCAAGGAAGTGGGTTCCCTAGTTTTCCCGTGGATTGAAAGGGGACGCCAGTAAACGTCGAAAGCGAAGGGAGAAGAAAGGAAAGGTAAATACCATCTTCATCTCTCACGCTCTCTCCAATAGTCACACTAGTTTCCTGGTTTGAATACTGCAGGACCATAACCCTGGTCAATTCAATCCCAAGTCTGCCAGCATGCTCTCAACTGCAACAGGGAGGGCGCGGGACCCCACCGTAACCGCATTTTAGCATCAGTTAGCAAAGATATTTCATATCGACAAGGCTCGAAAAAAAGTAAACGATGAAGCCAGGCTTCTGCAAAGATTATATATCCAAACACCTCCGCCACATAGAGACAAACAAAGCGCAAACAAAGCAGGCCAGTACATCATCACGGGCATCATATCCAAGCTCTACTTAAGGGAGCTGGATACGTCTTCGTGGAAGATACAGATGAACCAGCCCATCTCAACGAAAGGCAAATGTACTTTCGCATAGGAATAACATCGTTTAACTGCTCATCGTATAATCAAATACAGCGTCCAGAGCAGCAAGATGATCGGAATCTTCCCTTCCCTCGCAGAACTCCCCGCAAAAGTAAAACAGATAGATGAAATGGGACAAATAGAACATACCTATCCGCAACCAACTGTGCCAGCTCTGGGTGACTGTTACCAGTCAACAGCTTAATGGAATTCGTCGCCATGATGTAGACGTAAAGTTATGCCGCCCTAAATTGTGCAGCAAAAGCTTGATGTGGGGGTTCTGAAGAATAACCGTTGGCAACCGCACAAGAAAGAGAATAGCTTAAAGGACAGCCTTCTCCCGTTCCCAAATATTAGGACCCAGATAATCTTGCGCAGAATAGCCTCAGGAAGATCTCCAGATGTAACGGGGGTTAGGGAATAGAGAATAAGGTGTTTCCGCCAACGGAGATGGTTTGATGTTGGGCCAAGCGCGGTGAGTCTTCTTTTTTTTCTGCCGCGTGCAAGGAAAAACTTTATTTCTGATGCCAAGACTTGGCATGCACAGACCAGATTCCGCCTGATCGGGAATCTTAGCCGACTTTATATCAGATAATCAGAACTGCAAGATTGGGAAAACAGACCTCTACTTTTAATTCTAAGGGTGCTAAGCTAGGTAGGTACATGGATGGCAAGGGAATAGGTTGAGCGGTGGCTGTCAGCAACAACAGAGTAGAAAGGGAAAAAAGCAAACATGGCAGCTGGCCTGCACTCCAACTGCACACCCCTTTTCCTTCGCTCCGCTGCCAGACACCCTTCCCGTCTCAAAAAGAAAACAGGGTCAAAGGAAAATGAAAGGAAAAAGTCGCCCGTCATCTGAAACAAAAAAAAGAAAAAACTGAAAAGATACAGTCTCCCCTATCCCGTCCTTTCCCTTCCATTACATATAAACCGGATACCCCATGCCATTCTGAGTGTACAGTTTGGAATAAGAGTAAAAGTGGGGGGGGGGCAACACAATGGAAAGCTGAAATAACAAAAAAACACAAGCTGAGCGCGCCGCCAGATGCTTTGAGTAAACAAATGCATAGGTCATGTAAGTAGCATGGAAAAATCTGTGTAGTCAGGGGATAGGATAAAACAAACATAAACAAGTGCAAAGAGTAATCACAAAAGTACCCAATTTTTGCTCCTTCTAGGCGAAACCGAAATATTCGCTACCCGCAGTCATTGCCGTGTAAAGACGCTGCCGCAGGGTTTCATAACTCTCATACTCTGGCAAATCGAGCTCTGTTGTATCCACAGTCAGTATGCATGAAGAGGTTGAGATTGGGTGAAAATATTGGAAGATGCACTTACGGTTGAAACAGGTGTGGGAGCTGGGCAGTCTATCCTTATTGCCATAGTCACGGTGAATGTTGAATTTGCTGAACCCGTTCATACCCTCAAGTTCCTTGAAACCGTTAAGCGGAACTTTACTGGTACCAGTGACGAACTGGAGGAGCTTAGCCCGTTCTTCCTTGTCAAACGACCGTACCGCACGCCAGAACCATTGGATTTGAGGCGACGAAGCGGAGTAGTTATGGTATTCGGCGTTATTCTTCCAGTCATCAACGTCAATTTCGGGAAGTCCGGAGATCAACAGTTCAAGTTCTTGCTCATTGAAAATGGCAATAAGATCGGCAGGGATAATGTCATGGAAGCCTGTAGGAGAGGTATTAGTTTCGAGCTAAAATAAATAATAATGAAAAGTTATAGAGACTCACCTTTTAGGAAGTTGTCAAGCTGGTCCTTGACAGAGCCAACCAGGCGATATTCGACAACACGTTGGACATATTCCTCCTTGTTCTCCTGAGTCACTGGGATATTGCGACCATTCTCGACCAAGTCAATGATCTGTTTCTCGCCAAAATCATCAGACTCGACGGCGAAATTTTCGGTGATGATATCGGTAATATCGTTGCCCAACATCCACAGCAGAGACTTGTAATAATCGAGATCCAGCGTTTCCATATCTTTGATGGAGACAGACTTGCCAAGGATACGCTTGTAGACTGCTCGGCTGAAATGGCAATCAAGAACTCGTCCTTCATACAAGGCTTTACCGATAATGCGTCCAATGAATTTGAAGAACATCAAATGCTCCTGATTGACTCCGCTGAGGCGGTTTGGATGGAACGTTGTCCGGTCTGAAGCCACAGGAATAAACAAGGCATAGTTGGGATTGAACATGCCGCGTGCCAAAACCTGGAACCATTCGCGAGTAACTCCGCCAGCATCAACGCCTTCCTCGCCATGGAAACGAATGTTCAGTTTGCCATATTTCATTTCATTGGCGGTCTTGAAATAGAGGGACTTGAAGGAGTCAAGGAACACTTGGTCTCGGCGAACGGAGAGCTGTAATGGAGGATGTGGATGTCTGATTTCTGTGCCACGCGAATGAATACGGCGGGTGAAGTAATTGCGCTTGTTGTCAAACTCCAATACCTTCGGGTTCTTGACCAACAGGGAGAACGTGCCACTCATGAGCTTAGGGTTCTGCCGGACAAGCTCATTGAGAATCTTGCGATGGTCTTCAGTAAAGTTGAAGAACAGGCCTTCCATTCCAGATTCAGGTGGCGGGCTGGAAACAGAATATTCGCGCCCGTGCCTCGAAAGAGGAGCATCTTTCAATGTGGTATTCTTGCACACAACCATCAGCGACTCAATAAGAGGCAGAAGTATGGTGGCGACATTGAGCATGTTCTCCTTCTGTCGGATTGCATGCAAACACTCGCTCAGCTTGGCCCACAGGGGTCCGAAAGTAGCACCTTCATATAGCGTTTTCAAGACATCCTCCTTATTAGCCGGCTCAGGCTCGCTGTACTTGTCCTTGTCAAGCCTATTTGGATCGAATAGGTAGTCAAGCGCAGTCAATACCCGAAGTAGTTTGGCTTGATCTGAGCTGGCAGGAGAAAACTTGGAAAGTGCCAACCCCTGCACGTCGATGCCAGTCTCTGCCTGGTTAATATGAGGAAGAAGCTCGTCGAGATCAACCAAGATCGAATTGCTCAACGCCTGTGATTGCGTGATCAACTCTTTACCAAAAACTTCTTTCGCTCCAGGAATCGCGGAGAGGTTGTTGATAGACGAGAGCGTTTCTCGGAAGGTTTTGCCATTGCATTCCCGTGCGGCGAGTATGCGAACGACCAACTGAAGATTGTGTTCTGGTACCACAGGAGGTTCGGGGATACGAGGCTTCTTCTGTTTGTCATCTTCGCCCGCAGGTTTCGAGGGTTCCGGCTTTTCTTCGGCAGACGATCCAGCCGTTTGTTCCTGACCCTCTGTCCGCTCTTGACCTTGATCTGCTGAAGCAACGTCAGGCATAGTCGTGTCACTCTGAGGAGCCGCTTCTTGGGTAGTGCCAGTTCCTTCAGCTTGCTGAGCACCGCCTTCCACAGATTGGGAGGGCTGTGCACCTTCGGCGCTTTCAGTACCTCCCTCCTCCTTTTCCTCCTCCTTAGCCTCTTTCTCCTGCTTTTCTTTGTCTTTTCGGAGAAGGAGTGTCAATGGCTGAGTAATACTACTAAGAAGACTGGACAACTGCTCCATGCAACTGGGGCTATCCATGATTGACTTGCGATCAAGCAACGAGAGCAAAGAGTTGAGTGCAAACTTGGTGGCTCTGTGTTCCTTGCCCTTACCCTTGCGCAACGTCTTCATCTTAAGAGCTGAAACGGTTTCATGCTCCGTCAGGAAAAACCATGCGATATGAGGATTGTACTGGGTGAGGAAAGATAGAGCTCCTAGGCATTGCTGAATGACAACCAAGGGCGTAACATCATTATTAGAGCCAGGAACTGGCAGAGACAACGTCCGCTTCAACTGAGGGGTTTTCTGTGTGGCGGCTGAGGTCTTAGCACGTAGCGACAGGTGAGCAAAGCTACGCTCAACAGCAGAAACATCCGCACTTCCATCTTGCAGAATGAGAAGCAAGAGACTCAGCACCTCTGATCGATTTTGTCGGTTTTGGCAAACGTTATGAAGAATGTCATTGAGATGATGGCGTGCGTTGCCCTGTAGGGGCATAAACATGAGACGGAGAAGAGTAGCAACCCCAGCCTTGTCAAGCATCTGGACAATCTGGCGACGTTGGGGTTTCTTAGCTCCCTGATCACGCTGGGCGCCATCAGGTCGTGATCGCTGGTCCATTCTACCCACATCCCCAAATTGAGCGAGTCTTCGCCCTGTAAGCGCACGGGCTTCGGAAACAAACTCGGGGCCAAGAGATGCGAGGACTTCTTCGGGCTGATCGGCGAGCACAGTTTGCCTTAGAGAAGGATCCAATGTAGCAATGAAACTGGCAGGGTCCATGTCATCAGCAGCAGCCGAACCGCCATTTGCAGCGGCATTTCGGCGGGCTGCATCTCGTTCACGGCGTCGGCGATCGGCAACCTCCTGCTGCAAAAGCTCATCGCGAATATCAGGCGGCAACGCTTCCAAGAACTCGGGGTTTATCTCGCTAGGCTCTTCGCCAGATGCAACCGCCTGCGATCTCTGCTCCGTGAGTTGTTGCATAATAACTTCTTCGCGGATGTCTTCAGGGAGCGCTTCCAAATACTCAGGATCAATTTCCATGCCAGTGATGTCAAGTTGACGGCCGCGGATAGTAGTGTGGACCCGGCGAGTAGGTTCTGACGGACCGGCCGCAGCTGGTTCGTTTTCGGACGGGGCAGCAGCTTGTTCTTGGGTGGGCTCTGTAGGCTGCACACCTTCCATCGGCTCCCCTTCGGGGTGTTCAGCGGCACGCTGGGCACGTTCGTCGGCTTCTCTCTCAGCTCTCTCAGCTTCCTGCTGACGTCTCAGCGCTTCTTCCTCTTCCTCCTTTCGTTTTCTCTCCCGTTCAGCTTCCTCCTTTGCAATCTGTTCTTGGCGCTCACGCTCCTTTCTCTCTTCCTCCCGTCGTTTGAGCTCTTCCTGCAACTGCATTTGTCTGACCTTCTCCTCTTCGATAGCAGGAGGAACAAGGATTTTGAGTAGCGCATTGATAACTCGCTGGGCTTTCTCCAGATAGTTACCACTAAACAAAAGGCGGGCTTCCTCTTGCCAACGAGTCGAAGTATTCGAGAGCGCAAATGTGGAGGCTTGATAAGGATCATCACGAGAGCGTGTCGCTGCTACTTGAGGTCGTCCAAGACCAAACAGATCTTGAATACGGTTGGTGAAGGCATGGCCTTGGTCGAGACGAACGTGGACTCCATCTGGTCGGCTAATGACACCAAATCCACCGCCACCCTGACCGAGAGCTTGCATGATTGCGTTCATGAATGTAACAGGGCTATCCATTGAAAGGAGGCGGCCTTGGTGGCTTGGATCGATCGCATGCACCCAGTCACTCAAAGCTTCAGGAGGACCTCTGGATCCAGGCGTAGTCTCGGTGGGACGGTCATTGCGACGCAGCAGAGGGTTGCTTCCATCGTCATTTCCGCGCGACGGGATCTGAGTCCGGTGCGTTCTATAGCCTGGAATGGGTATGATTCCATGTCGACCTCCTAGGCCTCCAGAGAACATGTTCCATGGAGGCGGAGGAATTCCGCGGAATCGATGGTGGTGGCGGTGATCCCCTGGATGACCAGGAGCATCCATAAACGCGTCAAAGGCGAAGTCCTCTGTAAAAAGTTGTTAGCTAACCACGGAAAATTAAAAACATACGAAAAATGAAAAATAAAGAAACATACCAAGCTGGTCCTCCTCCTCCTCATCATGAACATCCTGAAGATCTAGTTCCTCTTCAAGTTCATCTATTTCTTCATCTTCATCTAGAGACATAGTCAGCATAAAAGCGCACATAACCTGAACAAATATAATCAAAAGCATACCTTGATCATCAAACATCTCATCATCCTCTTCACGCATCTCACCGGGCATACCCATGTCCAAATCAAGGCGATGCACTTCCAGACGGTTTCCATTTTGGTCTTCTAGAAGGCCGTTCCTGCCTGGTTCCAAAAGCCGTCTCCTATTTTGGTTCTCTAGGGCCCGCAGAATCGTGTTATAATCAGAAGCACCGTCATCGCCTTGGGCATAATCGTCCATATCATTTTCCAGTTGGTCCATAGCGTCTTCCTCCTCATCACCCTCCGAAACGTCCTCACTCTCCCATTCACCCTCATCTCCCTCCCGAAGACTATCGTTATCGTTGTCTCCAGTAATTTCGCCTGCAATCAGGTCATCATCCATAGCCGAGGATCCTTCTTCATCTTCATCATCCTCATCGTCCTCGTCATCTTCGTCGTCGTCATCCTCGTCATCCTCGTCCTCATCGTCTTCATCACCGTCGATAAGAACTTCAATATCCATCCCAGAATCTCCAGGCAGGCCTTCAATGGGTCCTCGGCCCTCAATCTCTTCATCCTCATCACTAACAACCTCTCCATCATTTTCGGGCATTTCCTCTTCATAATCCATTTCTTCATCATACTCATCATCATACATCTCTTCGTCATCCTCTGACTCTTCACTGGTACTCTCCTCCTCGTGATTCGGCTCGAACATGCCAAGCGTGGAATGTCGGAAAAGATCTGGGGTCTCTTCCCGTTCATCCTCAATGTCGGAGACAGAGGTTGCCGAAGAAATCTCATCTTCGTCAGCCTGCCCTGGAGCGGTCTGAATGCCCCCAGTCTCACTCAACAAGACCGCAGTTTGCGTAAGCTTGTTCAGTGGCCGAAGAATGTACTTCACAGCTCGCTTTGCTGGCGGGAAATTCAAATCTATATCAGAGATAGAGGCCGTAAAAGCCGAAATGAAGTTCTTTTCAAACATAGTCTTCGCAACTTGGCGCGTGGACGCAGGGAAATGCGCCGTACCATCTCCACCAGATCCTCCAGAGAGCATTTTATCAAAGAGGTCGGCCAAGCTCAAAAGGCGCGCATACTTAGCATCAAGGGGCTCATTCGAAGCGTTGGCATCCTTATATGACTTCAATGCGTGTTCGAGGACAAACTTGCGGACAAACAATAGTTCAGGCTCATCGTCCTCGCTTGGAAGGGTGCGGCGTCTAGATGGCCCACCGAATTCTCCCGTCTTAGCGCAGAGAGCAACGATCACTCGCATTGCCCAGTTAGAGGTGTTCACCCGCTTCTTGAAAGCAATCGACTCCCCGTGCTCAAGTGTCCCGATGGGGACAAGGGAGTTGAGAAGGTAGTTCAAGATACCAGAGCGGGGCTTCGAAGGAGTAGTGGCGAATGGGTCTGCTTTGCGAGAGAAGTTGATGAATTCGACCTTGGTGCGATTATACGATGACAGAAGCTCAGTGAGACATTGAAGAAGGAAGCAGCGGTAGATGTAGATTGGATGATCGTCCGCCTTGAACTGCGGTCTCTCAGCCTTCTTGGGAAACTTGGTAGTCTGGGTTCCCGAAGTAGTTGAAGTAGGCGATGCTCGTCCGCTTGCCATCTCAACGTCGGCCTGAGTTTCTGCGTGGGTTGTTGCCTTCTCAGACGGTTCAGCAGCCGGTTCCTTGTCATCGACATCGCGGTAAGAAAGCAGCTCGGAGAGTAGGTAATGGATTACGCCGTCAGGATTCTCGACAATAGGCGTCTTTAGCTCGGCCACTTTGCCTTTCTCCCTGGTATCTTTGCCCTCAGCTGGCTGTCCACCTTGTGGCTCGTTATTAGCCTCCGATATTTCGGGCTTGTCGGTGGTTTCCCTATCTTCCTGGCGAGAAGAGCTCTGGTCACGTTGAGTCGACTCAGTTGCTTCCGTCTTGAGAATCAAAAGTTGAGGCCGTTGGTGCGAGTCGTATCTCTGCAATTTCAACTTCTCATTCGTGACCTCCACAAACAACGCGGGGTTCCTCAAGATCAAATGTGCAAATTGTCGAACGTATCCTGTAGTATCCGTCTGCCGTGGCGATCGACTCTCAAAGCCCGAGACAATCTCACTTCTCATGATTTGCCGAATAGTGTCCTCGTCTTCAATGATATGTCTCAGAATAACCATGAAGGCATTCATGAGTTTGGTGTCCGAGGCACTAGCAAGTTGCTTGATCATGACAAACAGCCGTTGGAGGTTGCGCTTTTCGCCTAGTCGCACAGCGATATCTCTTTCACGAGTCAAAATGACCAAGACACGAACAACAGACAACACAAGAGTTTCATCTTTTCCGATACGAGGAAGAGTATCGACTATCGCCTCGAAGAGCTCCATCTTGTTAGAAACGGGTACAATCGGCTCCTCTGATTCAGCTGGCTCCTCTGTCCCAGGAGACCCATCAGGATTTGGTGGATTCCACCGGATTGAAGGGGGCGTTGCATCATCTGAAAGGACTCGTTCAAGGATGAGCAAAACCTGTGGAATCCAAGGGCATGATTCTTCGGTGGACTTCTCAGAAGAGACAGAAGGGATTTTGATGAAGCCAAGCAGATTCGAGAAATTATCCTTGAGCTCTTCAAGCGTAGCTTCGTACACCTCCCGATCCTGTAGAACCAAGGCTAACAGGCCAGCATAGGCTGCTATTTTCTTACCGGCAGACTGGAAATTCTCCTCCATCTGAAGAGAGATTAAGAAATGCATCAGCGTCTCACCAACCTCTCTGCGGAAGTTGACCGGATCTCGAAGTTTAGTAGTGGCGGAGCCAATGAGATCAGCGAGCTCGAAGGTTATGTCATGGTGAACATTTAGTACATCTAAGCACCGCTCAATAAGGTTGCTGCGGACTTTATCACGCTCGCTATCCAGGTCCTCAACGGTAATTGTTTCTCGCCGTCTTGGGGACGGTGCCGGCTGGCTTGTCGGTTGGGATCGAGCAGCATTTTCTGCACGCTGAGTAGGGGTACCTCTCTCCTCGCTCCGGGATTCCTCCTGCTCATTGAGGATATTATCGATGCTCATAGCCAAAAGCCCACCACTCGCGCTCGAAGCGCCATCTTCCCCCTGTGCACCCGGATTGAAAGGAGCTGGGCTTTCCGATTGGCTCGTTCCACTTTCCTCTGTTCCTTGAACAAGTGAGCCAAGCAACGACGCAATTTCAGATCGAACAGGTGCAGTGTCCGATGGCTGTTGCGAGCCCCCGAGGCTGGCAAAGATGCTGTCACGACGAGAGCTGGCTGTCGCCTGCTCTGATTCTGGCGAGGGGATCGGGTTCCTAGGAGGCGGCCTAAGACCCTTCTGGCTGTTACAATACTCCTCAGAAGCAGAGGAAGAGTTGTTACAGCGGTAAAGAGCTTCTCGAGCAAGATCTTCGTCATGGCCGTTTTCTTTCAATGTAGAGAGGCGCTCTCGATGGTAGGTAAAGGCTCTTGGTGTCACTGGAGAGACGGGAGGTAGCGTATCGCCACGATGGAAAGCTCCCACCTCATATTCGCCTTCAAGAACAGCTCGGAGGATATCAACCAATGATTTCAAAATCGAACTAGACGCTTCCTCGACGAAGGGGGAACTCCACATTTCTTGCGCCATAGGTATGACCTCCATTCGCAATTCAACCAAGAACTGCGCAGGAAGGAAATAGTCAGGGCGATCTCTATCCCCACTAGTACTTGCCAGTGCCTGGGTCTGTGCAGAGTCGATGATATATTGAGCCGATGTCATTTCAGAAAAGAAGTTCAGGACAATCTTGATCCCACCGTAGGCAGAAGCCAGGCGAGCGGGGATGTCATGAGAATCACTGTTCTCCTGAGCTTGGGGGCCGAGTGTCTTGATCTCATTCAAGAACAAGCCACAGAGTTCCTTCATAGCCTGAATTCCATTCAACTTCTTGAAAGCCAATAGAATCATAGTCAAGCAATGAGAATGCGGTCGTTCGGCAGTAGCTGCAAGCCAAGTCAGCTAAATACGTTATGACAAGATAGATAATGAATAGGAAGAACTTACTGTCGAATAGTAGCTGAGAGAACGAGGACAAGATGACTATAAGGTACGAAAATCGGTCTTTCAAGCATGATGTTTTTTTCGGAGCCTCGAGATTCAGCTGCTCAAGAACCATCGATGCAACCGCATCAGCAACGACAGCGGCCTTTTGTCGTTGGTAGGTATCCATTCGCCTCTTGCTGATAAGCCCATGTCCCAAAAGGTGGAAGAAACCTGTTATCGAAGAGGGAAGAGAGCTGAGCAGATAACGAAGGGTTTTCACGTTCTTGAACGCGGCGCCCTTCTCGGAGCTAACAGAGGCTCGGGAGGCTGCGCTTCGAGGCCCGGTCTCGGCGTTAGGAGCCCCACGACTGGATTCTGCGCCAGCCTCAGCTGTCTCAGGTGGTTCTTCAGTTGTCCCATCACCGGCCTCAGATGCATCGTCCGTAGGGAAAGTAGGAGGCGGCTCAACCCCTTCCTCTCCGGCGCCAAACCCGGGAACTCTGGTTGCTTCATTCCATGACTCAGGCATGTCCTTTTGCACAAGAATCTCCTCCCAAACACAAGCAGAGTGCAACGACCCAAGTTTCTTCACAAGCGAAACATACTTATCCGCCAAATTCACCTGAACGAACGGTGACGATTGTTGGCTAGGCCGGGTTGGGTATATCGGAGGCGTATATGCTTCCCGGAGGATATCGGTAAGGGTATGAACAGCGACGAGATGCTTTGCGAAGTAAGTTCCCTTCGCCTTCATATCTTCGGTTTCAGGGGTCTGGGCAGCATCTTCAGGCTTCTTAGATGGACTGGTTAAAGGAGTGAAAAAGCCGGCGCCATTGGATTCTCTCCAAAAAGGAGCTAAACAATCAACAGCATCATGCGTCCGTTTCATAAGGGAAGGAAGCACAAGGTGCGGTTTCACCTCAACCATTAGGTGGATGACCTGTGCCAGCTGCTGGCTCGCTTCCGTATTATGGAAATCAAACGGTAGGCTTTGGAGTGTGGCAAAGTCAAGAACATATTCCACCCCTCCGGACTCGATGAAATTGGCGCAGATCGTATGGTTCTCGAAGAACGCATGAAGGAACCTCACAACAGGGAAAATGTAGTTGGGGACAGAAAGGCCATGGCTATCAAGGTCCTTGAAATCCCAATTCTCTGGCTTGGGTGGAGTGAAAGAACCAGTTTGCATCTCAGTATCTGCTGTCTCTGTTCCTAGCTGGTCACCAAGAGCATAGCTAAAAGCAGAGCCAATATCACCAAGCACAGAAGAAGGACCACCAGCAATGGAAAGCTTTCCGTCTTCTCCTTCAGTCCAAAGCTTAGTTCCCAGTCCGCGCTCCCATGCCTTTGACTTGCAATGCTTTGTTACGCGAGCTATCATGAGCAAGACCGAGCTCATAACAGCAGACTTCAGGGGAGGATGATGTCGAACAATCTCGTCAAATGAATTGCCCAGCACACGAACTAGGTTAGAATCGTTTTTCATGCATTTCACATGCTCTGGACTTTCGAAGATATCAAAAAAGCTTTCAAGGGCATCCGACTTTCGAAATAGCTCTAGACCCCCTTGGTTGAGACAAATAGCTCCAAATGCTTGAGGAATGCACACGATAGCTTCGGTCGAAGGCAAAATACCCTCAGCAAGCTTGCGATCCGCCGGTCTAGTTATCTTAGACTTGAGAGTTTCATGGTCACTAGACTCCGCACGGGCTGGGAGGAACAAAGGCCCTTGCGGGGCTGGTTCAGTTGGGGCAGTAGTACTACCGTCCTCAGCAGTAGTAGCAGCAGTATCTACCACGTCGCTCGGCATGGGCCGACCCATCACTGCTTCAAGAAGACTCTTGCTCAATCCAGCTTCAGCAATCACGGCGTAGCTAGTTGGCTCATTATGTATGAAATGACTAAGAATATTCACCGCGCCACTCCACACATGAGACCCGTAGATACGGGCATTTTCCAAAACCAGACGGAGAGCCGTCAGAAGCGGGGGCGAATCGATAAGATTGCGAAGTAAGCGCTCAAACCCTCCACTGTTGTGTTGCATGACATGGTTGACGAATTTGAAGAGCCACCTTAAAGACTGTTGTTGGAAGTACGGAACTTGATAGTCAATAGACGGCGTTTTGAACTGTGCCGGAAGACCCTGATCCTTAGCCACAAGATCAAATGATGATTTCGTCTCGTAAGAGATCAGATCTGAAATGGCGTGGAAACCCTTGGCTGCAGCCAATGTGGCCAAAGCATCTCGAACGGAGTGAACAAACGTATCCAAGAATTCCATAACTCGGGGATAAATTTTTCTCGCTTTCTCCGTCCGAAGATTGAGTATATCGACAAATAGAGGAATCAAACCGGCCGCGACAAGAGTTTCTGGTGTCCTCGTGCCAGCATTAGGTAGGGTTCGAAGCAGTGCAAACAGTGCTTCTCGCCAGTCGTCAGCCTCAGGCCCGTCTTCCGGCTTCTCCTCAATCGCGAGGTCTGCAACCGCCTTTCGTGTGAGGAACATGAGGATTCCATGGTTGACATTCACATTAAGGGCGGCGCAAACATCAGCGGATCTGGTTTTATGTTTGGCCAGAGCATCAAGACATTGGAGTGCGAAGGTCTGGTTAAGTGTTGAAGCAGTGATGTCACCAGCAACACCAAGATGAACAAACTCGGCAAGCTGGTAGGCAAGTTGCAGGCGCTTCGGTACATCAGAATCCTGTTGAAGTATTTTTTGCTGGAAGATGGCTTCCGGATATATGTATGCTAAGTTTGTCACTGCGAGGATTCTGACAGCAAGGATTTGGCGTCTGGTCTCAGGGGACGTTGAAAGAGCATATGCAACACGGAGTCGTTGCAACAACTCATATTTTGAAATATCCTTGGGGAGCCCTTCTAGGCGGTCTTGCAAGACCTCTTCTATTCTTTTGGATGTTACTGTTGAGCTGGCTACCTCCAGGACCTTCATTCCTCTGTTCACTTCTTCAGGCTTATTGGCTGGAGAATGAGTTGTCGCCGTTGGAGAATCATCAGTTGCGGAACTTCTGCTCAACCTTGAGCCGGGGTGGGTGGAAGCTCTGCGCAAGGGAGTCGGCGTGGTAGGAGGCTGTGTTACACCCGCGGGTCCTTCGGTGGTCGAGGGTTCATTATTCTCCGTAGGAGAGTAATACGACATGCTAACGCTAGCCCATTCTTCCCAGTCTTTGGCAGAAAGGCCAGTGGGCTCTGCAGGGTCGGAAGGGTCTTTAGTAAGAGCAATCAAATCATTCGCATTACACTTGGTGATAGAATTCCGACGACCATCATGTGCGTGGGCCTTTTCTTTCCCTTTAACACTGGATGTAATATCAGCTGGCTTTGCAGGAGCCGGTTTGGGAAACGGCGCAGCAAGCTTCTGGACGCGCTCCAATTCAATATTGTAGTGGGAGGCAAGTAGGGTCTGATGGAAATGAGAACTATTTGAAGCCCGTTGTCTGGAATAGTATCGCTGGGCCAAGCCGACACCCAGGCGGAGAGCACTCTGAAGAAGGGAAAGTGAGGTTGTATTCAAGAGGTCATTTAGGCGATCGCTGCTACTGTATAGGCTCCGATTGCCACACTTTTCCAGCAGGAGTCTTGAAAAGTCTAAGAGCGCTTCCACCAGCTCCCGATCTCCTTCAGGCCCGAAGCCAAGCTTGTCTAGATGTGCCCCGGACGCTTCGGTTGTCGGTGCAAGTCCGGCAGAAACGCATGCGTCTTGAAGAACTAAGCGGCCAAATGGTTTCGTCTGTGGTCCGGAATTGAGATTATACTTTTCCACCACACTCTGGAGAATCTCATCGAAACGGTTTAGCACACCGATCCAATGATATAGATCTCCTCTTGGAAATGGCCATCGACGAGGGAAAGTTGAAAGGTGAGAGGGAAGCTCCGGGATGCCAACAGTGTTGGTCTGTTGAACGAAGGTCGCTAAGGCGGGAGACTGTAAAAGTAAAAAACCGTGAGTCGATGAAAATTGACGTTATTCCTGATTACCAAACCGGACATCTTTTTTGATATAGCGGGGAAGCGTGGCGGAAGGCAAGGTCAGGAAGAAAACAAATAAGAAAATCAAAGAAAAATAAGACTTACAATTGTAGCCTCATGCTTTAGGCCCGCCACCTTCTTGATTCTCCCCATATTAAAAGATAGCCTTGTAGTCCACCATGAGAAGTTGTGTGATTACCAGTAACCTGGCGATCAGGCCGGATAGCTCCCCGAAATGAGTAGCTTGATGGGGGTACTGTTCGCCACGAACCGATGAGGGCACAAGCTATTCTTGGGGTGTTTTTTCTTTTGCTTCTCGAACCTGTTATTAGTTGATTTCAGATAGGATGCTTACCTAGGAGGGAAAAAAATTCGATGCGTTGAGCGGCAAGGTTGTTAGGTGACAAAGGTGGGT
This sequence comes from Helicocarpus griseus UAMH5409, assembly GCA_002573585.1. Taxonomy (NCBI): domain Eukaryota; kingdom Fungi; phylum Ascomycota; class Eurotiomycetes; order Onygenales; family Ajellomycetaceae; genus Helicocarpus; species Helicocarpus griseus. The sequence goes on from PDNB01000227.1 coordinate 21,055, forward strand.
TAGAGAGCAAGGTAAGTGAGGTTGAGGCTCAGCTATGGTAAACGCGACGGGGTTAAAGGGCAAAGACCTTAAGCAGCAAGCAGCGGGAGAACGAGTGCAGGTCGAGTCTCCTGAAGCTTGAGTATTTGATGGTAATTGGCAAATCGCTAGATCTGAGCTATGAGTGTTGATGAGAACGGGGAAGAGGACTGTGGTGATGGGGGGGGGGAAGGGTTGAAAGAGACGTTGTTGGAGTTGGATTGATTGTTGCAGTGTCTGTCTGTCCTGTCTGGGATGAGGTTCTCTCAGATATTGCCTTGTTTGGCCGCCGCCGTATTATTACACCGCAAGACACGCCAAAACACGCTGGGCGGAGCTGTCCGCGGTAACGTCATTACCCATCCATTATTTACTGCGTCTTATTAACCTCCCGCCGCAGATTTTACAGTCGAGACAAGACAAGACAAGAAAAGACAGAGCATTTTCTCCTCTGCCACTAGAGTTGTGTTTGACACATCATCTGTGAGATGGAGTATCAGTGTATCTCGAAAACTACCGTTCGTATGTTTGCTAATGGTTCGATCAAAGACTTTGAGTTTCTATGTCCGCCGCGGCCCCCGTCAGACAAAGCTTATTGGACTAAGATATTCAAGCGCCATTCCCCTCAGGAGGAATGACTTCATCACGCAGAACAGAAGAAAATGGTCATTTTTATGCTCATGGAGTAATTCTTATATTATTAGCACGTACATGTACATATGTTCCCCCAAATGACGCTGCTTAATGGCAAGGTTAACATAATAGGGAAAAAAAACATTTCATCGCAGAGTTAGCATAAAACCATAGCAATTCAGCCCGACCACCCATAAAAATTAGTACATCTCATTGAAAACCTTACTCCGCAAGCGGTGGCAGTTCCCCATCCCACTGCACCTTCATCGTGGTTGGGAAGGGGAAGTACCCGCTATAGTCCGCCAACAAGTACTTGCTGATCCCCCCAGGTCCAGCAATTCTTCGGAGCTCTCCCTGAGGACCTGGTGCTGGTCGCAGGTTCTCCAGCTTGCCCACCGTCTTCAACATTGTCGACAGAGCAGTGATGCACATCCCAAAGCCTAGGCACTTGTGAGGTCCCAGTCCGAAGTGAATATACGAGTTAATGTCCCGTGTTAGATCAACCTTGTTGGGTTCGGGGAACTTGTTCGGGTCCATGGAAGCCTTGACCTGTTCAACTGGTCAGCACTGTTGGCTGCATTTTTGGTTGATGATGGCTTACGAGATTACATGCGACCCGGTCTCCGGGTTTCAGGCTCAACTCCCAGTCTCCGTCTTTGATCGTTGTCCTCGTCGCAACTTCCCGGTAAACACCTACAGTCGCTTTCATGCGAGCCCCCTCCAAGAAACTGTAACTTTGTTAGTACAGACGTAGAGGCAGTTAATCCAGTGCATTGATGAGGCAACTTACTACTTCACGAGGAGCTGGTCAGCCACAGGAGTGTCCAGCTTTGACAGCCTACGGATCTCAGGCAGATGGACAGACCCTTCCTCCGACAAGTAATACTCGAGGCACTGAGTGAATAGCTGTGCCTGGTTAGCCACCATACCACCTGCTGTCGGGAGCATGTGCGTATAAACGATCTCCTCTGCCGGCAGCCCCGTATCCAGTAAGCGCTGGATCATATGAACTCCGTAGTCTACCAACACGTCGTCTCCGTAAAGGCGCTCAGCCACATTGGCAAGAAATCCCGTCTGCTTGATCAGCTGCACATTTAGCATGACAATGTCTCCGAGCTGTTGGGTAACCTTCCGAGCTCCCTGGCGTAGCGGAAAGCTCTTTGTGGGGTCAGCGTCGAAGAAGATGCAGGTGAATACAAGAGCCATGATCATGTAAAGTTCGGCTTCGGTGTATATACCGCGAGGGTTATCCTCAGTTTTGAGCGGAAGTGAAAAGACGTTCGCAGCGAAGTGCACCTGGGCAAGATTTGCGACATCCCGCACAATGTCAACTTGGTTGACTCCGGCAATCTTGTATGATTTTTTGTGTAGTAGCTCGAGCGTAATCTTTTCGTAAAACTTCTTTACCTCTGCCTCCCATTGTCCTCGATACAGGTTTTTGCTCATCATCTTCCTAGATGCTGAATTAGGCGGCTCATCCCCAGAAAGCATGAAGTCCCTACCGAACGGCTTTTGCTCTTTATGCATCAAAAACTCAATTGCCTCGCCCCATGTAACTTTGAAATCCTTTTGGTTGTTAAGGATGGCATCGCATGCGGCGTAAGACTGGATCATGATCGGATGGTGAATCCGTGCCGGCTTTTCCCAGGAATAGTTTCCGGCAAGATTCAGCTTGGTAAGAATTTCTTTGTTCTCATTGGGGATGACCAAGGGGAAGTGCGCGTACACGGAATTTGGCTTGAAGTGGTTGGGGAAGGCTCTAAGGAACAGCTTGTAGAACACATGCCCCTGATCGACCGTGTTGTCGTAGTTTGATTCGCTAAAACCCCAGTTTGTCAAGTTTTTCGGAGTATAGTCTACTGTATAGAAACGGTCACCGCGGACCAAAGCAACAGCATCAGAAAGAATTGCGCGAGATATAGTGAAGCTCGCACACAGGCCACTTCCAGGTGGCATGGACTCCTTGGCCTCCTCGACAATGAGACCCGGATAAAGCTCGACATTATCTGGATGATCGTACAAGTGCTTCAGTTGGTCAGCAATATAAGGATCGGAGTTGATATCCTCAAATGTCTCGTGAGGCTTAAGATGGAAATATTTGCGGAACTCGTTGAGGCTTGAAAGTCTCCAAGAGCGTGCTTGCTTGATGCCCAAAATCTCGACAGCTCGGAAGACGGCGGGAACCTGCGACGCGCCAAACGGGCCCGCGCAGTCTTCGATGCTTTCCGACAAGATTTTAGTCAAGTCGTCATCGTTGAATAGTCCATTCGAGCTGCGTTCAAGTTTTGCAAACGGCCGTTTCAAAGGATCCTGCGGGAGTTGGGATTCCCATTTCCCAAGAACCCGCAGGATTTCTGGGAAGCTGACCTCGCTAGGATCACTATGTTCGCCAAGCAGCTCTTTGTAAATACATTGCGTCCACTTATCATCACGCTCCGAAACGCAGGAATGCCATCGGTATACCAAGTTGAACTCCGCAGAAACCTGGTTGCCGCCTGCTTCGGGGATCTCTGTACCGAAAAGACCCCTTGTAGATTCTGAACGGGGGTCAAGGCTCCAATCACTCTTGGTCCTGTTGACGTTGAGGATGGTGCGTACATAATCCTTGAGGATAATGTTTATGTACAGACCACAAGTGATTAACCGGGCAGTTTGGAAAAGGTCATTGTCATACTTAGCGTATGCTTTCGTATTATACGCATCCGGTTTGGTGAAACGACCATCCTGGTTGATCGAAGCAAGATTTTCAACAACATGGTTATGGAACCGATTGAACATAATGAGAAGCACGCCGACACCCGGGGGAAATCCTAGTATCCTCGTCTCGGAAAAGCAATCCGGCTTTAGTTTACCATCTTTGAAAGTCCGGACTCTATTCTGCTCGCTCTGATTGCTGCCGTATAATGGAGCGAGGTCGAGGTAGGAAGAGGTCAGAGAGCGTGTGTAGTCCTCATGATCGGTGCGAAACAAGTCTATGAACATGTAAGAACGCCATGAACCACGACCAGAAGCGGTGGGGGCTTACCATGAATAATGATGGACGCCAGGTAGAACAGCATGCTTGATATCTTGTTGGGGTGCTGTTTGAACTTTTTCCTAACCAGCAAGCTATCAAAAAGCGTCCCCGGTTCTGGGAGTACCGACGGTTGGATAGACTTTGACGGAACAGTTCTTGCATATGAAGAGCCCGCAACTCCAATCTGCGGCCAAAGGATGTTCTATTCCGTGGTTAGCTACTTAAATGCACGGTTTAATGCGGTTCAAAGTGATTTAAATCAACTCACATTGTGTGACCCGTCTGCCTGGCGATAAACATATTGTTCACCGAGATATCTGCGTTCCTGGGTCAGTAGAATATCCGCTACGGGACGAATAAGCAACTAAGCAACGTACGACAACGGCGGGTGCTCGAGGTCATTCCAGAGCATAGAAAGAAGAGAGTTGTTCAATCGATCCGCATTTGGAGACCTGGATGGTAGCGAAGAGGCGAGCTAGATGACTAAAATCAGCCTTATGTTATAAAGATCCAGCTAATATTGTAGCTCACCTGGATGACCCTCTCCATGACATAGTCCTTGTCATTGATTGGTTCTCCAGTTGCGGAATTTCGAGCGACATCAAGCAATGTATCGATATCCTTGATGCCAACCTCCTTCAGATCGTCGATTAAAGTTGGTTCAGGAGGCTCATTTTCAATGGAACTGCCATCGCCAGTTTTCGTAGGCAGTGGGCGCAGGGAAGAATTAATGAGTTGACCGATCTGAGAAATGTGCTTTTCTATCTGTTCACGGAGGGAGGCTTTCCCAGCAGATCCCGACATTCTCGACACTAAGCTCACAATGGCAACGAAGGGGAACAGGAGGACCTTCAAGCAGAAGTTAGCTACCCATTTCCTTAATCCCAAAGCCATGGTGAAGGGTATAATGATAACCCGGCAAGTAATAGGCCAGACGTATGATATATCAATAATGGATTTGTATCCTACTCAACAAGCATATATGACTCCATTCTGAGAAGAAAGGAGAAGAAAACGGTCGGGGAAATAAGAAGCATTTTCTTAAATGCAGTACAGGAGGTGCTCATGTGCTTAGGACGATGTGAGAGACACCTAGAAACAACCATGGAACATGGAACATAGGGGCGACGAATGCATATGCGACTGAGCAAAATATACAGTAGGACAAAGGACAACACAATATGAAAAAGTAGAGGACTTACCAATAATCAGAATAATAGTAATATTGAACGCTGAACAAAGAAGTTCGTGATGACAGCTACAAAAAAATAGAGTTGAAAAAAGCAATTATTTGTTGAACCAGTAAAGACTCTGGAGAACCAAGAGAACCGATACCAACCTCATGGGAGTCGTTAGGCTTTTTATATGTGATACTTACACACAGAGAGGCATCTCTTTTCTCCAGCAGCGGAGGGAGGGAGGGAGGGCTGGATCTTCTTCTAGTATGAGGCTGAGCGGGTCTCCGCCCTCAAGTGCTAGTAGTGCCGGTACATGCTCAGACATGACAAAATGTACTAGTATGCAATGCGCCAATCAAAGCTGAAAAGACTCAGAATTGATCAGATTGGCATATTCTAGTTTGTCACTATTGTCAGCAGTCCTGCGAGTCAGCGCTGCCACCAACGCGTTAGCCCGGCGCGATCTTCCTTGGCCCTCCCTGCCATGATGGTTCTGTGACATTCCGTCCAGGGTCTCAGGGACTGACATCGTCTGTTTGCTCTTCCATCAGCCGCCAGCAGGGATTGGCGGGAGTATTCCATCCTGATGGAAGCGGTCATGAATATATCCTTGCTGGCTTCCAGTATTGCCGAATACATCGGCTATTTTTAACTGCGTCGTAGTTCATTAGCATGGGTGCCTCTGCTCTAGACTATTGGCCTTTCGGGGGAAGTCCCCCCTATTGAACAATGCGCTTCTTGCCTGGCTGGTATCGACCTCGGGGACCCCGGGGAAGTCCGTAGCCCGACCAGGCTGAGAGGTCAGGCTGAAAGCCGGTCCAAGGAAACGAGGTATTACGAGCGTCAAGGGAGTGTGGATGTTTCTGAGGAATTGGGTAAGGATCGTATGGTCACAGGCGCTTGTTTCTCTTGCCAGTTGCTGGGCCTGTTCCCGATGTCTTGAATAATGCATAAACTTTCAAACGCTCCATCATCATTCCCGCGGGACTCATGCATTTTCTTTCTCTGTAGATGATGTTTGCAGTAGGGTATGCGTTCTCCAATTCCCTCCATGTTTCGCATGTAAGCGTCTTCTGGCCAAAGCACGGTTGCAAAAATATGGCCTATGGGGCCAAAAATGCCACGAAGTAGTTCAAAAACAAAATCCACTGGGAAGACCTGCTCGTAGGGATAGCATAGGAGTCGCTTTGCCCAACAGCAAACGCAGTCAGACACAGTTCCCGCGCCAATTACGAGCACGGTCTCGTATTTACTCCGGGTCAAGAGGCCACAGGTCGCACAGAGCAGCGACGCTTGACAGACTGTAAAACAGTGCTGAGCCTCCGGGCGCGAGTGATGAACCTCAGATCACAATTCATAAAGTACCGCGACCTCGGGATACCTGCTGTCCAGGGAGTAGTCACGTGGTATCGCGGCTACGTACCCGCTCTCAGCTCTGAACAACCTCAAGGGAAAAAACAAACATCTTCGCTAAGTTGGAGATATTTGTTCGCTGCTGCTGTCAAACTTCCAGCACAAGATAGCACCGCCACTAATTGACTACTGGGACTAATATCAGTTGCGTGAGCCCTTCAGAAGATGTCCAGTATCACTCTCAGCATTAAGCCTCGAGGTACGTCGACTCTCAATAAACATTCAAGCCATCGTACAGCTACTATATATATGTAACAAAATAGGTTCATTAAGCTAACACGGATCTTCGATATACCAGGCAAGCCAATCTCAAAGCTTCCTCGAGAGCTCTCAATTGACCCCAATGCAACCGGGGCCGAGCTATACGAAACCATTGCCCAGCAATCCAACTTCTCCGTCCACCGACTGAGAATCACCAAGGGCAGCGATGGCACCGCAATTCAAAACAGCAATGATGCTACCATACATTCTACTGGTCTCAGAAACCAGAGCACCATCAACGTAAAAGGCCTAGGTTCGTGGCTCCCTGGCTTACCATCCCCAAATTCAATCCCTAGTCGACCCATATCCCATCTCCCCAACGCATATACCCATCCCTCTATATGCGCTCCGAATCACTTTCTAACACTCAAGTTTAGGCCCCCAACTCGCCTGGCGCACCGTCTACATGATCGAATACCTAGGCCCCCTCCTCATCCATCCCCTCTTCCTCCTCCCCACCCTCCGCTCCCTAGTCTACCGCACCTCCCACCCTCTGGAACTCTCCGATATTCAGGTCCTCCTCTGCGCCCTGGTAACCCTGCACTTCCTCAAGCGCGAGCTGGAAACCATCTTTGTCCACCGCTTCGGCCGCGCCACCATGCCCGCCCAAAATGTCTTCCGCAACAGCACCCACTACTGGATCCTCTCCGGCGTCAATATCGCCTATTGGGTCTACTCCCCCTCGTCCAAAGCTGCAACCACAACCATTGACTCCGCAAACCCACTCATCCTCTACCCCGGTTTGGCTCTTTACACCATCGGCGAGCTGGCTAATCTAAACGCGCATCTGGTACTGCGCAACCTGCGACGACCTGGCACTTCGGAGCGCGGCATCCCCTCCGGCTTCGGGTTTAGCTGGGTGACATGCCCCAACTATCTATTTGAAGTGGTCGCGTGGGTCGGCGTGTACCTAATCAGCGGTCTGAACTGGAGCGTGGCGATCTTCATTATCATTGCGTGCGCTCCGATGATTACGTGGGCGAAGCAGAAGGAGCGCAAGTATCGGAGTGACTTTGGCGATAAGTACAAGCGCAAGCGGTTTGCCATGCTTCCAGGAATCATCTAAAGTCTCGCTTTGTATCTCGACCACAAGTTGGTACTGCGTGTGTCAGTCGCCTAGGCGGATCCAAATTAGAGAACCTACTTCGGAAAGTCTTGAAAAGAACGAGTGGGGTGAGAAACCGGTTCAGGCTGCGTACATTAATTTCGATTGCTTCCCACAGCTTGACGTATGGGAATATGCATAGCTGTGGTTGTGTCACGGTGCTAGTCTGGCATGTCGCAAAAGGAGTGGCCTGTATTTAGATATTAAGAGAATAAAGGGGGTGATAATCGGTCAGCAGGGAAGGGGGGATTTGCGGGTGAAACCCGTATTTGGGGTAACTATTCTTACTACTACTAATTGTACAAAAAGTATTTATTCATGTAATGCAAGTCTTCGTTTCACCAAGACAGCAGTTGACTAGATCATTTAGCATGCTGAAATAGCCATCAGTTGTTCTATTTCACTTGCCTCCTGCATCGATATCTACCGCCATGTGGACATGTCATATTTTTGTGGTATCTTTGACCTTTTTTTTCGCTGTAAGACACTATTCTGCGACAATGAACCCACAAACTTATATAAAGGCATCAATGGTATTGTACAAATACTCCTGCCTACGCTTACCAAAAAAACAATTGTGATATAGCCAATAGAGGAGCAGGGGGCGGAAGCGCATTGTAGGAGATATGATAAAGAGATCCTGGGAAACACAAACCTGAACTAGAGAAATAATACAATAGCATAGTAGTGGGTAAAGAAGAAATATAACGGAAATAAGGATTTTAAAAAGCGCCCCTTACAATTCGATGAAAATAAAGCAAGATGCCAGCCCGCAAGATGCAACTCATATTATATAATTCAAAGCCCGTGCTCAATTCCTCTCCCCCCTCGTTACCTTAAACTCTGAAGCCGAAGAAAACCATTGTATAAGATCCGCAAAGCATACTCATTAAATGATTTAGAAGTAGGAAAGGCCCCGAGTCTAGAATTATTTGGTAGTTTGAAAAAGAAAAGAAAGACCGCCCCATTCCCCAGGGCTGGACGCAATTCGAGTAAGAGAGAGCAAAGAGAAAAAAAAAAAGAAGGATCAAAATATCATATCTCTGGGACCTTTTGATCCCGGGCCAGTCTCACCCAATACGTCTCCATCTGCTGTTCACAGTTCTTCTTGGCGCCGGGCGCGTCACAGCCCATGAAGCGAACGATGAAATCGCCGTCGTTATACAGGCTGTCTGGCATTAAGGAGGGGGATTCGGGAGTGTAACCGTTCATGATGCGCTGGGGGACGAGAGCTAGCTTGGCAAGAAGGGTTGGGTGCCATTGGATAATGTGGTCCTGCCATAATTATATTAGCCGTATTTTCGGCTTGCGCTGTATGTTGCTGATTCTACTTACCAGAGCATGCGTCTCCGCCTTTGCAAAGTTATAGCTGCGGTACAGCGGGTCGAACCATGCATCCAGCAGGTATTGAGCCCACTCTGTTCTTCGCAGAATAAAGCTTCCCGGGTTTAGATTCTCTGCGTCCTGGGTGATGATAAAGTCCACATCTTTGGCTGCCAGGTGGCTGAACGTCTTAATGACACTATCCGGGGGTACGACCGGTTTGTCCTTGATCATGAGAGAGTCAAGACGTTTTTTGTCGAGGATGTGGGAGGCGAGGGAAAGGGACGGGTTCATGATGAGGGCGTGAGGGGATAGGTGGAAGAAGTGGGAGGCATGCGGGTATAGGGTATAGGCATGGCGGACGGCGGGGACTATGGCCCAACTGCGAGGGGCACCGTTTAGGTACGGCAGGTATTCTCTGGTGCTGGCGAAGAAGTTTGCGTAGCCTTTTTTGTATAAATGTTAGTACAGGCTCAAGAAGGGATGAAGTCTGGAACGTATCTGGGAATTTGTCCGTTCATACCATGTCTCTGCGCATAGTCCTCCCTATTTTGCTTAATGCGCTGAATGTACTTGTCACTGTATTTTTCGTCATCTAGGACCGTGATAATGACAACATTTGTCGCGCCCGATGGCACTATCTCTCCGGCAGCCGGACCTGAAATGGCGGATGACGACGACGAGAAGAGCCTCGAAACCAGGAAAAAGAAGGTAAATATGACAATGGCTAGTACAGCAGCTGCTTTCAGCTGGCGGCGACGGGTTATGGAGGAATGCGATGGCCGCGCAAAAGGGGGATTATGCGAAGGCTTTCGCGGGGGCAGAGCGAACTGCATCTTCGAGGAGATAAGGAAAAGGCCAAGCTCTTCTCTTCCCCCAGCTGGTGAATTGCTGGGAGGCTAACAGTAACTAAGCCCTCCTCTGTGGTGTCCTGCACATGTGGACTGCTTTTAATCGTAGGTTTTAGCTCTGGATTCTCCAGCTGTCGACTTGGGGATGGGAGTAATTTCCGCCGCAGCGGAACGGACAAAGCCAAGACTGCGACAGCTCTCGGGGCGGAACAACGTGATTATCCGCCACATGTGTCTCCGGGCGGAAAGGAAATGTTCGGCGGGATGGAAATGGATGATTTACTGAATAACTTTAGATACATACCTTAGGCTATGTAATTGATTGGTTCATGGGAGGCGCATTGCTTAACATTCTTGGCAGTGGTGGTGTGGTGTTTATCGGTATCGGTTTGAAATTTGACTTGGCTCAAGGTTCTCGACCCAGGAAAGCAATAGTTCCCATGAAATCAAAATACAGTGTCTAATATACATATTGCATTGCGGTAGTTGGCGCCCGGGCAATATTGGGAGGTATCTTTCAAGCAACATTGCCATCCAATCCCGTCCGCCTTCCAGATATCGAGTATCTATCGTTTGAAAAGAACATTTTATACACCCGGCAAATTTCCCTCAATCAAAACGCCTGTCATCTATGCTGTCACTGCTTCCTACTGTTTCGGGCTCACGATTCCTCTGGCTCCAACAATCCCAACTGTCTTTCCTCCTCCTCAAACTTCTTCTTCCTTCTCATCTCCTGCATCACACGCCATCGCAGGTTCCACCCAAAAAGACCCAACTCCTTTATCCTAGCTGGCTTATCCCCTAAGAGGTATTGGTCCAGACCACCAACCTTCTTAATTGTCCGCAAGACACGGTGGGTGACCTTGAGTCTCAGATTGCCCAAAACATTGCTTCTGACGAGTTCATGGCGAATATTGAGCTTCCATGTCCGTCTCGTTTTGCCCTTATTGCGGCCTTTGGATATTTTGTTTCCGTATTGGGTGACAGCACCGCCGTATAGACCAGTCGCAGTCTTTTCTAGGAACGGGGCCGGAGCATAGGGATATGGTGGCGGGGGTTCCTCCCTCCAGCGTTTTAATTCAGCTAATTTTGCAAGTTTTCTGCGTTTCTCTGCTTCTTTGGCTGCTCGAGTTGTCTTATTGTCTTCTTCTTCAAGGGTGAATTCGGTATAAGGAAGAGTAGTAGCGGGGGAGGCAGTTGAATTGGGAGCAGTCGACAAAAAGCGCGGGGAAGACAGGGAAAGGCCGCGGAAGGCGGCGAGGAAGGAGGACAGGCGGCGGGGAAGAACAGGCAGTTTAGCAGCGTGGAGAGTCATTGTCGTGACCATGGCGGGCTATCGGCCAAGCATGGCAAGGAGGGCGGTCACTAGAGGCAATGGCTTCTCTCCAACAAACCGGATGGCCGTTGAATAAATGCAGACGTCTGTGAAGCTTGGTATAGAAGTCGAGAAGCAGAATTGAGGCAATTGGCGCGAGGGAGACTGTGCTGGAGTCTGCCGCGGAGAGAACTGTCGTCGGGGATGATGAGAATAATCTCCCGTCTTAACGAGGAACTGCGACTTTTGCACGTCCGATGCCGCTAATCCCAGTTGGGGCTAGCGTAACTAGGCCAGCTGCCAGGCGTGTTTACATAAGCAAATCTGGGCGGAACCTCTGCAAGAGCCGCAAACCCATTCGTGATAAACACCCTCCTTGCAGTTTCAATATCATCTTCTGTATGACATCAATTGCACGAGTCTGCTGATTTTTATTGGCGCATTGCTTAATCTGCCTTTACTTCAACTTTCGCGAGTCTGCGATTCCTCCCTTCCCGTTAGCCATCTGCTCACAGCAGAGAGCTCTTCACCATGGTCCAGATCAGCGAGGTCAAAGGAAACTCGCGCGAGAACAGAACTGCCGCACATACGCATATCAAGGGGTTAGGACTACGGCCTGATGGCACTGCTGAAACTACCAGCAGCGGCTTTGTTGGCCAGGCTGCTGCGAGAGAGGTGGGGTCATGATCTATATTTTCAGGCGCGCATGCTCTTTGTATCTATCTTGACTGACATTTCTTCTTCTATTAGGCATGCGGTGTGGTGGTTGACATGATAAAAGCGAAGAAGATGGCGGGACGGGCTGTGTTGCTTGCGGGTGGTCCAGGAACAGGGAAAACGGCTTTGGCGCTGGCCGTGTCGCAAGAATTGGGTACCAAAGTGCCTTTTTGCCCCATCGTGGGTAGTGAGGTTTTCTCAGCGGAGGTTAAGAAGACAGAAGCACTCATGGAGAATTTCCGGAGAGCAATTGGTATGCTATTACCTTTCTAACTCGTCCATCGACTTTCGGTTGCGGTGTTAATATTTTGCTAGGTCTACGAGTCCGCGAAACCAAGGAGGTGTACGAAGGAGAAGTGACGGAACTTACGCCAGAGGAAGCCGAAAACCCGCTGGGAGGCTACGGAAGAACAATAAGCCATTTGATTATAGGGCTCAAATCATACAGAGGGACGAAAAAGTTACGACTGGACCCGAGCATCTACGAAGCGATTCAGAAGGAAAGAGTAACTGCTGGCGACGTTATTTACATTGAAGCCAACACCGGTGCTTGTAAACGCGTTGGGCGATCTGATGCATACGCCACCGAATTCGATTTGGAGGCTGAGGAATACGTGCCAGTCCCCAAGGGTGAAGTTCACAAGAAGAAGGAAATTGTACAAGACGTCACGCTACACGATTTGGATGTCGCCAACGCTAGACCGCAAGGTGGCCAGGATGTGATGAGCATGATGGGCCAGCTCATGAAGCCAAAGAAGACGGAAATTACAGACAAACTGCGCCAGGAGATCAACAAGGTTGTAAACCGATACATCGACCAAGGAGTTGCTGAACTGGTTCCTGGTGTCCTATTCATCGACGAAGTATGTGCCATTCCCTCCCCACCTTTTGTCTCCGCTCACGTTGTATCTCAACTAACAATCCCTAGGTCCACATGCTTGACATAGAATGCTTTACCTACTTGAATCGCGCCCTCGAATCTACCATATCCCCGATAGTCATCCTCGCCTCCAACCGCGGCAACACCGTCGTCCGTGGCACTGGTGACATCGTCGCCGCCCACGGCATTCCCCCCGATCTCCTCGCCCGCCTCCTCATCATTCCCACTCACGCCTACAACCCAGACGAGATAAAGACCATCGTGCGCCTGCGCGCCAAGACCGAGGGCTTGACCATCAGCGAGCCCGCGCTGGCGAAAGTGGCGGAACATGGTAGCAAAGTCAGTCTGCGGTATGCGCTGCAGTTGCTGACGCCGGCAAGTATTCTTGCGCGGGTCAATGGGAGGCCTGGTGGGATTGAGGAGGCGGACGTGGAGGAGTGTGAGGGGCTGTTTATTGATGCGAAGAGAAGCGCGGGGATCGTGGCGGGCGCTGGGGAGGGAGGTGGCTTTATATCGTGATTTCTCTTGTTAGTGTTCGGGAGTTTTTGATTGTACAACAGGCCGAGAGTTTTCGTTTTGCCTTGGGAGTGGTTTCATTTATTTTCATTATTTGATGTGGGGTTTTTCGTCTCTTAACGTCCTTCTATATGATTTTATCGAGCGCGGTGGGAAAAAGGGAATTCCTTAGTGGGAAAAGGACAATGATAAGAATCTACAAACAACAGCTTCTATGATGATGTATTATTGGAAAAATAAAATCTGTATACTGATGCTACGATCGCGTTGTGTATGAATACCTAAGAATACCGCATCCTGTACGGAGAGATATCCAAAGATATCCAAGATGCCCCCAGACCCCTTAATTCGAGGTACAAAAATAGCAGAAATCAGGCGGTATAGACCACGGTCTTTCCAAACAAACACCAGCACCCAAGTAGACCCGAAAAACGTCTTGAATTAAATAAGCTTCACCTTCCAACCCACCTTTTCTCCCTCCCTTCCCACTTTCCCTTCCGCATTTCCCCCATCTCTCCCACCCCTCTCCAAGCTGTCCAAAAATAGAGCACCACCCTCCTCACCACACCCAATAGCCAATAAACAGCCAACAACACTTTCAAAAGTAACCTTGCCAGCACCTCCCTCCTCTTCAAGGCCGGCACTCGGTGTGCCTGTGTCGACTCTCCTCCACGCCACAAAGTGCCACTCTCAACAACGTCAAAGGGTAACTCGGCCCCCAAATGCTCTACCGCGACCTGAAACGCACTTCTGACGGCATCTTCATAACGCCCGTACCCAGTCCAGGAACCACAGTAGCTGATCCCTCTTTTATTTTGGATACGCGAGAGTAACTTTTGGGATTGCAGAGCTTGGTTATTGAAGGTGAATAGCGGGTATTCCCAGATACCTTGAACCAGCAAGGGATGAGGTGGGGAGAGAGAGTTTATTGTAATTAGAACGCTACCGAAGGATTGTTCAGGGACGTTCTGGAGGCGGTTCATGTAGTAAGATGTGCAAAACGGGGTGGTGTTAGAGGAAGAGGGACGAGTCGTCGGGGAGATTTTGGTGATATGATTGAATGTGGCACGGACGCGACGGCGTTTGGGCATGAGCTATATATAATTAGCCAAATGTCAGGAAAGGCGTGATAAAATTTTATGATGAAAAGGGGCTATAACTCACATTTGTATCCGAATGCAGAATCGCAACAGCCCTAGCTGTCTGGAACCCGCTCAAAATTCGTATCTCTTCATCAGTAGCGTCCGCAGAAATCAAGCTAAGAGCTTCATGGCTGGAAGTGGCCATAATGACATGATCGAAAGATTCCCTTTGTGCTTCTCCCCAGTGAACGACGAGTTCATCCGGCCTATCGGCTTCCCTGACTGAATGGACAGTCGTATTTAAATGAATTCTTCCAGCAGGCGTGTTTTTTGTGATTGATGCCTCCAACCCGTTCAAGTCGCCCCTTACAGACATCCAGTTTGACCAAAACAACGAGCTCTGGAGAAGACCGCATTCCGCCATAAAGCGTAGAAGCAGGGCTATTGGAAGCTCCAGAGCATCCCTCGCATTCTGCACACTCCAAAGGAAGGCAATAATTGGAATAATGTAATGGTCACGGAAGGCAGTAGAATATCCTTCGTTGGTCAAGTACATGCCAATACTCTTCTGTGGCCAGTCGCGACTGTGAAGTTGCTTTGCTTTTCTCCGTGGCTCAAGCCTCCGTTTGGCAACTTGCTCGCTCCTCAGTAAATCCAGGGCAAAGTGATTGAACCTCACAATATCAATAAGTATCCTCCACATATCTAACCGTAGAATATTGCGGGAAAGAATAGCAGCCAACGGCGACGCGCTCTTCCATTCAAATGAGTCCCCAAGGCGAGACGAAGCCACTGAGAATTCCGCATTGCAACAAGATACCTGAAGCTCCTGTAGGAACGCATATAGGTTTGCTGTCCCCCGAGAGTAAGTCCCTGAGACCAACCAAAGCTCCAGTTAAGGAAGAGTCAACTAACGAGAAGTAGAAGGCTTGAGATAAGTGAGCCCCGTATCAACTGCAATCTTCTTCCCCCCCTTTTCGTACTGCATCGGATGCGTAAAACTGCTTAGTCTGTTCCCGGATTCGAAGATATGGACTTCATGGCCTGAGTATTTCAGCGCCCAAAAGGCAGCTAGACCGGAGCATTCACCGCCAACAATTGCGACCTTTTTGGGAGCCATTTCGGCGTGATGGATGAGGATTATCTAGGAAATGCAAAACAACGCCCAGAAATCAGAGTAGACTCCAGCGATGTAACATAATATAGCTCGCAGTAGCCATGGATAGAATATTCCTGAACTCCCCGAGCGCGAGTCGCGAAGTGGCTCTCTAAGGGACCGTTGAAGAACGACGTATGCTCAGAAAAGTATTATCTGCTCTGAGCACATTATAACAAAATCGCAAGTCCCAACCTAGCTAACGTAACTTACAAAGGAGAGCGAGTTGAGGTATATATTGACAACGGCGAAGTGGTGCTTGAACAACGTCCAGGCGGGGACAAAGGATACTACTAGTATCAACAAAGGAGGTTATCAGCAAAGTATGAAACACCAGCTCTCTAACAGACATCTGCAAGCGCATGGTATGTCTGCAAATAATTGCATTTTCCAAGGCCATCTAAAATCAAAATAAATAACAACCTTCTGCCCAAAGATGCTAGGTTGACGTTTGGATAAATGGATGCGGTTAACATTCCTGACTGCCGAGTGATAGCATCACGTGGCAGATAGACTGGTGGTACATTTTTGTACAAGATGCTACACCAGTTTATAATAGCGCAACAAGTACCATTATGTACCCGAGCAACCTCCCGATTCCTTGGCGCTGGCGGCTGAGTCCACCTGGGGAAACCTCCGTCATGTGGAGCATCAACGACTCCCATACAAACATCAGACTTACCACCACTCTCACCGTCATTCTCTCTGAATTTTCCAATCATTCCCTCTAGGAGGAAAGTAGCAGGTTGGAAATTCATAGTCGCCCAGTGACCAGCTATCACGAAGTTGCTAGTCGGAAGGCCTCCCAACCTCTCCGACCTACTTCCACATATCAGCCAACCAAGTTATTATCCAACATCTACTTCACGATATCCGCTTCTACAACTATCCTTACGAAACTTAGTATTAAATACAATATATAAACGATGGCGAACCTCATAGATACAGATGGCGGCTCAGAGTTGTTCAGCGGCTACGAAGCTGAGCTGAAACTCGTCCAGGCAGACCTAAATCAGAAGCTCGATCAGATCGCAGAAGCCACGGGAGAAGAGAGGAAGTCGGCCATCAGACAGGCAGAGAGAGCGCTGGACGAGGCTACTGAATTGGTACTTCCATCATGTTCTTGTCTCATTGACACTGCGCGAATGACGACATGTATTGACAACATGCCTCTCCTATAGCTAGATCAAATGCGCATAGAAAAAGAAAACATCCCCTCCGCCGCACGCTCCAAAGTGAACACCCGCTTCCGCAACTTCGTCACAGACATTGACGAGGTCAAACGCACTCTCAAAACCCTCTCTGATGACCGCAGAGCTCTCTTTGGCGATCGATACACAGATGAACCTGCCCCAGGCGACCAGCATCTGGAACAGAGACAGCAGCTTCTCTCTGGTACAGAGCGGCTAGAACGCAGTTCTGCCCGTTTAAGGGATAGCCAGAGAGTGGCGGAGGAAACGGAGAATATTGGCCGTAACACGCTGGCCGACCTATACTTGCAACGACAGACTATTGAGCATACTAGAGCTGGCTTGCTGGAGAGTGAGGGTTATGTTGATCGAAGCGTAAAGACGCTGAGGGGGATGGCCCGTAGGTATTACATCCTAGTTTTTTCTTTTTACCCTTTTTGGTCGGTAAGGGCATAAACTAATTCAAATGAACAGGATGGCTACGAATCGGGTGATCACTATCGCCATTATTACCGTACTGGTTCTTCTTATCTTCGCTGTCATCTATAGCAAGTTCAGCTGAGCGCTTTTTCCGTTTGGGTATTCATTTTGGTGTGGTGTTTTGGCGAGACATGTCTCATTTTCTCGTTCCCCCTTCTTTGTTTAAGGCGTTTTATTAATCGTGGTTTTTGTATGATACAGTTATACCTTATGCTCTACTGCTGTTACAGTCATGCTCCTTATCAGACGATAAGATTCGGGGAGGATAATTGAGTCGAATGAAAGATATATTAATACTACCATATGCCATAAACAAAAGAACTATCCAATCCCTGGGGTATCATGCAATCTATCCCAAATCATAATGCCGTAACACATACCAAATCCCACCATCAAGTCTCTATTTCAAAATCGTCCAACCCCTGACACACCTCTCATCACGAAACTTTCCCCCTAATTCACAACCCTCACAACCCCGAACCCAAAATTAACAACAACCCCAACAAACACAGCCAACCCCTTCCGCCAACTCCACACCCCAGACTCCCTCAGCAACCACAACCCACATCCCACCGGCCAAAAGAACCCCATCATAGACCCCCACAGCATATCATCCAGCGTCCCACTCCCATCATCCCCCTCACCATTCCCGCCAGCACCAGCACCACCACTACCATGCAACTCCCCAGTCCCAGCACCCCCCGCAGGCCCCTCCTCCTCCAACCACCGCTCCTCCAACCGCCTCAACTCCGTTCCAGACGGCATCGTATCCGGCGTGCGTGAAATTGAATGCAGAGCAAGAAACTGCGAGCGAAGCATAGAGACCTCGCCGGGCGTGAAGCCGGTATCTATGAGACTGTCAAAGCCTCTGGGGGTGGGTGCCGCCGCTGCTGCGGCGGCGGCGGCAGAAGAAGAAGAAAAAGGACCAGGAGCTGCTGCGCCGTGTGCAGAGGCGCGCGCCCGCCCCCGCGCATGGGCAGTTCTCTTGGACCAGGATGAGGAGGAAGGGCCCAGCAGGGCATCAGCCTCCATCCCCTCCTCTTCTTCTTCTTCCCCTTCAAACCCCACACGCGCCATCCTGGCCTCGGCCTCCAACTCCGCCGCGGACAACACAATGTCGCCGATCGAGCAGTGGATGTACGTTCGCAGCTGCGGGGTGGGCGGGTCGCGGATCACGGCTTTGCCTTTGCCTTTGCCTTTGTGATTGTCATTGTCCGCGCCAGTAGTGTTGTCCCCTTCTCCTTCATCGCCCCCATTGTCGTACCCCGCCGCCGCCTCCTTGTCCTCCTCCGACGATGACTTGGCTTTCGCAGCTAGCTCGGGAATATTCAGCGCGGAGGCTAGTGAGGTGGCGTCGTCCAACGCTCTTCCGGCATAGATGAGGCGGAGGCGGTGTGAGAAGAGGTTTTTTGGGAGGCGTTGGCGGATGAGCTGTTTGAGGCCGGCGGCGGTGAGGTGGGTTGGGTCTGGGACTGAGAGGAGGATGTCCGGGATTGAGGCGGAGAAGCGGATGGTGAGGAGGAGGTCGAGGTGGTCTGGGTCGTCTGGGTTTGGAGGTTCGGCCATTATTAGTTTTTGGAGTTTGGGCTGACTAAAGGTGTATGTAGCGCATCAGGATGGTTAGTGGCTTTATTTTATTTTATTATTTTATTTATTTTCTGTATGGGACTGTGAACTCCGTCGTATATATAGAGTTGCCGTCGGTGGTTCCGCTGGCGTTGATAAGCGGCCGGGGATATTCGGGTCACGTGACATTCACTACTGGGGCTGTTTAGAACAACTGTAACAACGTAGTTGTGAGAATGCTTTATTTTGAACTTTATATAGAGCCAAAGATGTTTCGAGTCATTCGTCGTATATTTGTCATTCATCTATTGTTGGGAGAATACAATTGACAATTCGGCAACAACAACGTCCTATAAACTTTGTCGACTAGCATGAACGGCGCAATATACGAAAGGGAATATATAACTCAAAGAAGGTAAAAGTTGGTATAGAAAGGGTATATTCAAAATGCCAAAATATAAAACAAAAGCAAGGCCGTCATGATAAAGACATGAAAGGAGATCCCGAACCCAAACCCCGGAGGCTTTATCCGCCTCATAAACATAACGCCACTCTATGCACCTATTGTAACAAGCCGCAAATCGAAGTCTTCCAGATGAATGTAGTATTTTACACCATGAAGGATTCACCGCAGCCGCATTGGTCCTCTGTGATAATAATTAGCATTTGTTTTCTTATCAAGTGTCATTCGGATTGGGACGAAAACTTACTGATGTTGGGGTTTCTGAAGACGAAACGGCTGGCCAGTTTGTCTTCCTGCCAGTCCATTTCACTGCCAATTATGCTGAACAGCGCCTTGCTGTCTATTAAAATCTTAACACCGTCCTGCTCCACGACCTCATCAAATGGCGCTGCTTTATCCACGTATTCGAGATTGTAAGCCAGTCCGGAGCAGCCTCTATTCTTTACACCAACACGAATCATCTTGGGGTCGGGCTGGTCAGTGAGTTGACGTAGGTGTACGACAGCCTCCGGTGTGATGGTCATAGCGGCCTTTCGCGCCTTTAGTCTGCTCCGGCGCGGCTTCTTGGTGGGTTGAGATTGAGTTGATTCTGACGATGTGGTGGCGGAGGACTGAGGGGAAGCCACAGGCTTCGACTTCTGGGCTTCACCCTCGGGAAGACTGATACTCGATTCTTTGTCAGAGCCATTGCTCTGCGGCGGCTGTGGCTGTCCGGTTGATCTCGACTGCCATTTGCCATTGAGCGTGGCATGACCACCGGCAATAGAAGTATCTGGTACTCCGCTGTTTCGAGGCGGCGGGAAGTTATCTGTAAGTCTGTAGGGCTGATATGCGGATGCGGTCTGCAGTTCTCGTTTCGAGGAGGAATGAGATGAGCCGTATGAGGAGAACGATCGCAGGTTATGAAGACATGTCCGGCGAGGCAACTTTGTGGTGACTGATCTGAAGAGACCGGATGATGTCACCGTCGGGTGAACTGCAGAACTGAACGACATAGTCATGCGCGGAGAGGAGAGTAAAAGCAATGCTAATCTATAAGAATATATAATTGAGACGAGATAGGACTTAAAGAGTGAGATATATAGAACTCGATCAGCAAGGAAACATGTCAAGAAGATGGGATGAATAATATAATAACATCAAGACAAGAAGAAAGAAGAAAGACTGACATCGAAAATCTCCGGGAACAAACCGGTCCGGCCGTCACGGGACTTGGCACGCCCGGCTCTGGCCAATCAGCGTCGGTGTGTTTCAATGCAAGTGTGGCGCGGCGACTGTGGCGGGTAAACAATTACTCATCCATTAGTCATGCTCTCGTTGGTGGCGGTGCTTTCTATGACAATAATGAAACAGACAACTTCAATACTTCGATCCTAGCAGACTGAAGTTATATTCAGTAGTGGCCTACTACTAACCTTACAACAAACTTCGTTAAGATTTAAATGCCATTCTTTTATTGGTGGAAGATTGTTTCCGCACCCAAAAGCAACCAAACCATGTATCCATCCCATAACAATCGCAGGTTGAGTGGGCTTTAATTAATACTCTTCAGATTTGAAAAGTACACGGGTCGATGTTTGCAGGGGAAATCCGCGAGAGAACTTGAGACTGCGCTTGTGAACTGTTCTTATTAGCTTTTGTTTAACGCGTTGGGCTATGGTTTGTGTCTGCAGCTTGTGCCGCCCTCCTGCAGTATCGGCCTCAAGCCAATGGTAGCTTGAGGCAATAATAGGTCTGCTCGCACAAGAAGCAGAAGCTGAAAATGCGAAATATGTTCGTGATATAGCACATCTTGACCGGAATATCTCCACGTGGAACCACTCAGTGCGCATCTTGTCGACGCGTTTGCTAAGCTGCTGGAAGAGTTGCTTCAGCCGACTTCAGTATGTTACAAGGCGCTATCGCCCTTATTAATTCACCACTTGATACTGACGTAACCAGTGGTTGCTGAGAACGACTTCGATAAACAACATTCCATCATGCAACATAAGTTCTTCGCTGCTGCCGAAGCAATCACAAACGGGTCTTTTCAGACCAAGCCTCCCTGGAAGCCGAAATATATGTTCTTCTATGGCACCCTTATGGATCCCGAAGTCCTACAGGCAGTTTTGCATCTTGACGAAACCCCTTTTCTTCAAGACGCCAGCATCCGAAATTCCAAAATCAAACTGTGGACCGGTATATATCCTGCTCTATTCCCTTGCGAGGGCAACTCTATCAGTGGCAAAGCATTCTTCGTCGAGTGCTTTGACGACTATCTGGCCCTGGCTCGGTGGCAGTCGCGTTACAAGAAATATGTTATTTGCAAGTAGAGATGAGAATACGGATATCATGACTCTGGGAAAGGCCATATTATTACTTGTTATGGCGATCCTTTCTCTGGTATAGAAATCAGGGTTTTGCTTTTGTTACTTTCAATAAACTAGTCAATTCAAAGTTTGCCCTTGAAATTTAGAGCATACTTTAGTGTATCATGTCTATATTTTCAGTAATATAACATATAAAACAATGGCGAGAGGATATCAGTGTTTCCCACATGTTCAACCATCTTTTAACGGAGGCAGACTAGAAGTTGGGTTGTTGACCGCCTTCTTCTCCTTTTTGGCTTTAAAGCGCCAGCAGAAGGAGAACTCATTAATTGAGGCCTACGTGCATCGTGATGAACCTGACCATTAAATTGGCTAACTAAGCATGTAACCGGCTACAACAGCGGCAGTAGGTACAAAGTTATCTCATGGTTATGATCACTGGACAGATTGATAAGAGGAGATAGTCATGAACCTCCTTAAAAATATTAAGTATATCAGGAGAGCGTGAGGTTGGTTAGTTTCCTAGAATTTATTAAAAAAAAAAAAAAAAAAAAAAAAAAAAAAAAAAAAAAAAAAAAAGAAGAAAGAAAGAAAGAAAGAAAAATGAAGAAGAAGCGATACAGGGGTATGAAAAAACAAAAAGAGAGGGGAATAGGCACTTGTGCTTAATTAAGTGACCAGATAACCGATAG
>PDNB01000228.1:0-43182 GCA_002573585.1 Helicocarpus griseus UAMH5409
ATTACAAGATACCCAAGCGTATGGGAAAACCAGGATGGAAAGGGAAGATAGAAAAAAAAAGCCAAAAAAAAAAAAAAAAAAAGAATAAAAAAGCAGAAAAATGGGCAGGGTGTGGAGCCCCCTTGGTTCCGAAAAGGGCAGGCGGTGGCCAATTAGAGGGCCGACCACGGGCGCCACGACGCGTGCGGGCCAATCAACGCGGGCAGAATGGCCAGAGGCCGGATCGCCGCTCTTAGGGCCAGCATCCGAGGCTAGCGGCAGCAGGCAGCGCTGAATCCCTGGCGCAGCAGAGACGCCCGTACTTAAGGATTCTAGCACCCCCCTCCGATTCCTCTGTCTCTCTTTTCGCTTGCCTTGCCTCGCCTCGCGTCTTCTGGTCACGCACCCGACCCCAACCAACCACGACTCTCACCACACCACCACCACCAAAAATTACTTACCTGCATACCACGGCTTGCCTCGGCAACTACTAGAGTATATACACTGTTTGTATTACCACCCCCCTCCCTTCTACCTCGCTCTTATTGCCACACGTCCAGGCCCAGCTTGCTTCCCATTCATTGCCACCCGTGCACTGGGCAAGCAGCTATTATTTTTTTATTACTGCTGTTCCCTATCCTATCCATGCGTGCATATTATTATTTTATCCACCCATTCATTACCTGCTCTGTATTTCGCCCTGAATAAAACCAAGGCATAGATTATCTGTACGACCTAGGGTTACTACTGCTACTACTACTATCATCGCCCTTTTTGTCACCTGATGATAGATAACCCCTTCTTTTTCTATCTTTCTTCTCTTTTACCGCCATTTTTGAACTTGTCCTTTTCTGGTTAGCAGCGGGATTCCTCTTCACCCGCCCAGCCCTTATACCACCGCTCCTATCCAATCATCGTCGCTTCCCACTCCTCCCCTCCCCTCCCTCCCCTCTTCCCGGTTCCTCCCTCCGCCCGCGCCCCCGTGTGCTTACGTGCTTAGTCACTTCGCCTCCACGTGACCCCAAGCTTTTGTTTCCACCCTTCTTGGCGATATAAATTGCGCTTCCACTCCGTCTCTCTTCTCTCTTCTTCTCTTCCTTTACTCTTTTTCCTCTCTCTTTGGCACTCCTGTACTTCCAACCTCGCCTTATTAAAACCATCAGAACAAAACAAGAGAGTCTTTGAGATACCTTTGGGGAAAACATTATTTTCCCAACGCGTCTTTTTGTTTACGTGTATCCTGTGATATCATTTTTTGGACGCGCCGCTCTCGATCTCTATTACATACATGACTCTGACCGGAACATATCTTGTCTAGTCTCCTGTCCTCGCTCAGTCCAAATCAAAAAAGGGGGCTTTTGACCCATAGCTTGTGGCAAACATCCCAAATCCAAGAATCTCCAGCTCCTCTCAAAAGTGGTCGCGCATTGTCTGTCGCCTACTCTGTTGCTTCGAGACGAACGCTCTCTGCCGCTTAGGAGGCGTATTTCCGCCGGATTCCCACTTCCCCGTTCCTCTTTTTTTCCTAAGCCGGAGGGTTGCGGGCGCGTTGTCATTCTGCCCTCATCCCCCGAGACCGCACGTGACCACCGCCGATGATCATGGCAACTCCTCCACCAGACACTTCTGTCGTGGAGAACAAACCGCAACTGCCGCCTGCTGTCGAAGAGGTCAACCTCAATGCTGACTTGCTAGGGTGAGTACGCTCTTCATCTTTATTGTCTTTATTGTCTCTCTTCTTCTGCAATCAATTGTACATTCGCTGCAATTGAAGTGTTGTGCGCATTCATTGAAGAGTTCAATTGGAAACTAACTGCCATTATTTTATAATAAAGTGGCAACAAGGTCTTGGAGACCAAAACAGTCACTGTAAAGGTGCCTGAAACCATGGCTGAGTCACAGGTAAGCCAGCCAGCTGCTGATGAAACGCTGCCTCTCTCGCCTGCTGTGAATGGCAATGGCGACAGCCAACCATTGTCGAATGGCGTGAATGGTAGCGCTGAGGCGAGGGACACTTCACTCGAAGCCCCTCGTCCAAAATCCCCCTCAATTCAGGAGACCAGTACTTCTGCGGAGCCTCCAACATCCACAGAACTTGTATCGCAGACAACGGTGGACGTGCCATCTACTCAACCAGAGGCATCATTATCAAAGACAGAAACTACACCAGCTGCTGCCAACGAGGGCGTTCACGAATCCATCAAAGTCTCCTCAGAACCTACCAACGCACAGTTATCTTCTCCCAGCAATCCCCAATCACAACCAGAGCCTTCTGTAGACACCACGCCAAAAGAGGCTGGCTCTGCGAGAGAACCTCAACCACCTTCTGCAAGTGAACAGCAACAACCCTCACCGCCAGTCGCTCAAAAGCAAGAAGGACCATTTCAAAACACCCCTGCTCCTGACACAACCTCTTCTCAAGCACCTGCTCAACCTGACGTTCCCTCACATTCTCCACTCTCACCTCAAAGCACTCCAGCAGCCATGCCACCCGCTGAGCCCGAGCCAGCCAAGCTGGAACCGGCAAAGGAACAGACACAAGGAGACCAGGAAATGGTGGATGCCCCTCCTGCGTCGCCTAGCAAAGTCTCCCGGGAACGGGACGAGGATGCGAACGAGGAGCCAGCCGCGAAGCGGGCCAAGACAGAAGATACCGCGCCTGGTGCGCCGGAGTTCAAGGTTCCCGAACTTCCACCTCTTACTACGGTCCAAGCAGGTGATGCTGGTCAGCAATCAGCTGCCATCACCAAGCTACAGGCAAAATTCTTGACCCGATGCCTCCAGGGCTTAAAGCGTCTCCATGACGCCCGCTTCTTCCGTGAGCCTGTCGATCCTGTGAAGTTGAACATTCCAAACTATCCGCTTGTGATTAAACATCCCATGGATTTGCGGACCATCGAGGAGAAATTGAAGGCAAATTCGTACTCGTCGGTTGACGATGTCATTTCCGATTTCACTCTTATGGTTAACAACTCCTCCACTTTCAACGGGCCTGAACATATCGTCAGTGTGGAAGGTCAGAAGCTGAAGCAAGCCTTTGAGCGTCATTTGACAAAACTGCCAAAGTCAGATGAAGTGGAAGCTACTCCTGCTCAGAAGAAAGCCAAAAAGGCAGCTACTGCGCCTACCAAAACGCAGCCTGCACGACGAGATTCGAGGGCTGTTGCACCTCCTGCGCGCCCTGCACCCGCAGCCTCTCCTACCACGACGTTTGCACTTGGCCCGGAAGGATTGCCCCTCATCCGTCGCGATTCCAGCACAGCGGATGGTCGACCCAAGCGCTCGATCCATCCTCCCAAGAACCGTGACCTGCCTTATAGCGCAAAGCCAAAAAAGAAGAAGTTCCAATGGGAGTTGAAGTTCTGCCAGGAGGTTCTTAATGAGCTTCACAAACCCAAGCACTATCTGATCGCCGCACCATTCTATCAACCTGTTGACCCTGTGGCGTTGAATATCCCAACGTATCATAGTATCATTAAAAAGCCTATGGATCTGGGAACTGTCCAAACCAAGTTACAAACTGGCCAGTACGAGAATGCCAAGGAGATGGAGGCTGACGTCCGCCTGATCTTTAAGAATTGTTACAAGTTCAACATCCCGGGTGATCCAACCTACAATGCTGGGAAGAGCTTGGAGGACCTGTTTGACAACAAGTGGAGCCAAAAAGGCCGTTGGATTGCAGCTCATGAGCCCTCCTCTGGCAACCAGAGCGCTGGCACCTCGGACAACGGCAGTGATTCCGAAGCCGAGGAAAGTGAGGACGACAACGAGCAAGAAAAGCTGAGCCAGCTTCAGAAACAGATTGCAGAGATGTCTAAGCAGGTGGAAGCGATTACGCAGAAGAAGAAAAAGACACCTCCTAGCAGCTCGAAGAAATCGAGCAAAGCTACAAGCAAGAAGGACTCGAAAAAGGGATCTGGTGCCACTGGCTCATCTGGCAAGAAGGATAAGAAGGGCGGTGCCAAGTCTGGCAAGTCTGAGAAACAGCACTGGGTCACATACCGCGAGAAGCAAATCATCTCGAATGGCATTAGCAGCTTGTCAGAGAAGAGAATGAGTGAGGCGCTCAAGATCATCCAGTCTAATGTCCCTGGATTGAAGGTATGCTTCATACTGTATAGTTACTGTTTGTTGTCACAGATTCTAACCTAAGTTATTAATAGGATACCAAAGAAGCGGAGATCGAACTTGATATCGATGAACTGCCCAACGAGGTTCTTCTGGTGCTGCTCAAATTTGTCAAGAAACATGCGCCCGCAGCTCTGGAACTTGATGAGCCAGAACCAGAACCCACTCCGATTGTGGCACCAGCGAAGCCCAAGAAGAACAAGCCTATGAGCAAGTATGAGCAGGAAGCTCGTATCAACAGTATCGAGGGTACCATCTCCCGATTCCAGGGAGGCAGGGGTTACTCCCCTGAGCCAAGTATGTTACCATTGGAAGTCTCGCTTAAGTATATGCTAACAAGACGTTCAACAGTGCAATCCGTTGAAAACCCCGAAAGCAGCGAAGATGAGGATGACTCCGAGGAAAGCGAAGAAGAGTAGATTACTGCCTCGTGGTCATTCCGATCTTTGCATTTGCCTCAATGAACGGGTCTACATTCGCTTTGATCTCCTCTCCTCTGCACACCAACAATCTACATCTATACCAAACTTCCCCACCTCCCTTTATTAGCCCGCTATTAGTACACGCCAGGTCTTAAGCCGTTGCTTTACATTATCCCCTACCGTCGCCCACTATCCTGTCACCCCTTACCGTCATACTTTCCCCGTTCCGCTGTTTAGGCAGACTACAGTTCTCACGTACATATTTGACACAGCCATTTTATTTATGAGCTTTTAATTTGCTTTCCTGTCGAGCTTGAGTTCAAGCGATGATTTTGTTCCACCAATGATTTTGTTCCACCAATGATTTATGAAGTTTTATTTTTTCTTGCAGGTTGGATCTCCAACTACCGCGTGATATGAAGGGCGGAGAAGGGGATTCTGAAGAATGATTTTTCTATTCGAAAAGGTTCCAAAGTATCTTGCCCCAGTTGCTTTCTTGCTTTTTCCGACACCTATCCCCCACACCCTCCTATCTCTTACAGGTCCGTGCCTGTCGAAACCGGTCAGGATGAAGGGAAGCGAGAGATACTGCTTTCTTTTTGAACCAGGCTGTTTATTTTGCAGCAATTGTTTTCTTATGCAGTTTCTGACGGCAGTTTGGGCGAAGGATGCTGGCCCTGATTTTGTTCCTGCACTGCCTTGTCAAGGTGATTGAATGGGTGCTCTTGACCTTTTGCGGTGATGATGAGTTAGCATCTACTAAAGTGTATGAATATGAGAAGTTAAAAAAACAGAAATATTTGATTAGCTTTACGTTAGTTTCTTTTTGCCATCTTTTTCTGTCGAACGTCTTGGTTCCTCAGCGTAATGCGTAGAACGAGATTATTGAAGGGGACCTCGGACGGGCCCATGACGTAATCGAGTAAGCTTCTGAGCGCGTCAACCACAGCTCGCTTTTTGAACCTTAACCTTAATTGACCGCAAAACAACAGAACTACAACAAACATCCCAACCACCTCCGTCCGCCGAAATATCTACCTACCGACCATGATACCCCCTTGCGACCCAGCCATCTTAAGCGCGAATCCCCATTTCAAAGCCCTCCATCAGCAATTGACAACAGCAATCTTAAACCCGGATGGCTCCACGCGGGCGCACGGGGCGGATCCGTCGCGGAGAGCGGTGCAGGCGGTGAGTTATCCATTTCCCCGTTCCCGCGAGGGGGTTCAGTAAATAGATTGGATGGATGGTGGGAACTAATTGAAATTTGGATTGATTTCGTTTTGATTAGGATATGAAGAAGTATCTGGTTCGGGCGGTGAAGGCGCGGATATTGAGGAGGGTTGTTGGGCAGGTTGCGGCTGCGGAGGGAGTGGATGAGGAGGTGAGTTGGATATATCTGTCTTAAGAATATAAGGGAAGAGGTGACGGAGGAGAGGAGAAGGGGAACTAAGTGCTGTCATTATTGCTCGTGGGGCTAAAAAAGGAAAAAAGTGGTTATCGAATTTGAGGCTGACAAAGAACTGGCTGAAATCTACATACGCAAAAGCTCCAACACCTCGTTTCCATCATCGTCCTCTACCTTCAACATGTCGCCAATAATAGCAAATTATCAACATGCGCCGCCGTTGACCAAACAGATGACCTCCTCTCCCTCCTCGCCCCAGACCTCCAGAGATTCCACGCCGCCATCCCCTCCCTCATCCCCAAATTCACCGCCATCCTCTCCGCAGACCTCGCCCACCTAAAGTCTCTCGCCAACGCCTCTCCCCCGAATAATACCAATGACAACAACAACAACAACAACAACAACAGTAATAATAATAATGGCAACCCCAACCAACAATTTCAATCCCAATCGCAATCCCGGCCCCGCACCCGTCTGCACCCGCTCTCCTTAAAACCCTCCCCCTCCGACGTCTCCCTCTCCACCACCCTCTCCAACCGCCTTCGTACCCTGCGCACAATTCAATCCCACGAGCTTCCTACGGCCCGGACAAAAATGACCGTGACGGCCGCCGGGGTGCTGGCGGCGCATGCGCGCGTGATGGAGCGGGTGATTCATGTGCTTGAGCGGACCAAGCATGGCGGGCTGGCGAGGGCGGCGAGGGCGAGGGCGGAACATGTCGCTGTGGTGTTGGAGGGGGTTGAAGGGAAGGTTTGGTATGTTCTTTTATTTTATTTTTTGGTGAGATGATTCGTTTCGCTGATGCTTATATGTTACTACTATCTAGTATCATGCGGCATGAGATGCTTTCTGCGATTTATACGCCGGAGACTACGGCTGCGCTGGCGCATTATCGGGATCATTTGGAGGATACGAGGTTGCGGTTGGAGGAGAGGAGGAAGAATGCGCTTGTGGAGTTGGAGGGGTATGAGAGGGCGGATTTGGAAGGGGGTGGTGATTTTGAGGGAGAGGGGAATGATAATGTGAAGGCGGGTGCTATGGTGGAGATTGCGAGGAGGTATGGGGCTTTGAATAAGGAGGTGGAAGGGGTGAAGATGGAGATTCGGAGGTTGGGGGGTTGATACTATAGTAGTAGCAATAGCATGTTGATGCTTTTGCTGTGGTGTGGTTTTTTGATTGCATTTGAGCTTTCCCTTTTTTTCCCTGCATGCGAGAGAGGATCACAGCTATATACTATATACCCGTCTTCTTGTTATAGCGCTTTTGTATCAATGTACTTGGATATGATATTTGTTACATTATAATTTCGGTGCCATCCCCTGTCTCCTTGGTATGCGACCCTCACCGCTTTGGCTGGCAGAAAAGGTGCATTTCGTGGCGACAAAAAATTATATGTTCCCCGCGATGATTCACAACCATCCCGCACTCTGACATCTATTCTTCAGAGCAGAACAGAACGGCTTGTCTCTAGACATCCAAGCTATCGTGTTTGTCTGTTATACCGAAATTTTTATTACTGGCAGGAAAAGAGTAACGTCTACCATTCAAAGAAGAGGTCTCAAATATACTCCTACAATAATCACACCACACCCACCCCGCCAAAAAGGAACTTGAACAAAATCCATTCCGCAACCATGGCCGACGACGCCCTCTCCATCTACGACGAGATCGAAATCGAAGACATGACCTACGACCCCACTCTGCAGATATACCACTACCCGTGCCCCTGTGGCGACCGCTTTGAGATTGGCATTGCGGACCTGAGAGATGGGGAGGAGATTGCCGTGTGCCCGAGTTGTAGTTTGATGGTTAGGGTTATTTTTGATTTGGTGAGTGTTAATCTATCTCCCTTCTCAAGTATAGGAATGAGGACCTTTATATGCTAACAAACATGATTGTAGGATGATTTGCCCAAGGATGATGACGGGGCTGGGAAGGGGGCTGTTGCGGTTACTGCGTAAACGTTGCAACGTGGGATACTATGGTCAAGACGTGCAAAGGCATTTCTCATCGCCCATACCGTTACGCTTTTTCATTGGCAGAATAACTGCAGAAGGAAAGTTGCCGATGATTTGGTTCAAGGCGGCTAGCCCTTCTTCAAAAGCCGTCGAAAGAAAAGAATGGATTCGTTTTGGACGATTTGGGTTGCGGACGAAAGGAAGAGGGGGGTGTGAAAATTGAATGGAGCGGGAGGGGTGAAGAGACCGGAGATACCACCGGGAATGGCCATGTGTCGTGCTGCCCCCCCGCTTGTGGGAGAAGCTGGTTCTAAAAAGTCGACTGTACTTGAGGAGTGTCTGCTCTGGCCTGGTCAGCCTCTTACCGGGAGTGTTTCGTCTCAAGGGGTTCACGGGGATCACCGCAAGAGGTGCTGGTGGAGTGGATGATCGACGTAGCTTCTCGCCGCATTACCATCAAAATGCTTGGGATGAGCAGAGAATCCATGCCTTTGTGGAGTATATCTCACTGTGTGTGTCGGGATATGAATGAGGTTATCGTGTTGTGTTTGGGGACGGATGAATATGAGATGGTGAGGGATAGGCAACGGATTGATGGCGAAGAGATGTAGATCCGAAACTTAAGATATAGCTAAAAGGCGATGGGAATTTGTTACAATTCAATTCAATTCTCGCTTTAAATACATACAAGGGCATCTTCATGCAACAGATACAACTAATACAAATGGCAAAAATCTTAACAAGTCAAAAGATGAGAGTATGACCGCATTGGTTTCTAGGCCCTCTCCCTTCAATCTAAGCATAATAAAATACACCGGCCCAGACCAAAACAAACACTGACATCTAAATAAATCGTAACAATTCCCCTAAAAGCACCCTTCTATTCATTTCCCTTCCCATAAAGATCATATTGCATATCCAGGCCCAGCTCCTTATTCAGCAAGGTGGTCAAATTCGACCCATCACGTAGGTATATCCATTGGCCCTTGATGAACTCGCGCGTGCCCTCCTTCTCATCCATATGGTCACCCTCGACGACCCAGTCGTAGCGCTTTGGTCCCGAGACGGGCGAGCTGAGCCATATTTGCTTATTGGGCGGCTGCTTGTTGAGCACATAGACGCCGACGTCTGGGACGGTGATGTTGAGAACGCCGGACTAGAAATGTGTCAGTTACTATAGTCAACTAAAAAAGAGGAAAAGAAAAAGGTATGGGAATTGATGTCATGTTAGATATTTATGGAAAAAGACTAATGAATAAACATACGCTATACTCCGCCTCGATATCCGACCCATTTTCCTGCAATTGTTCGACTTGCGACAACAGCACGTTGAAATAGTGCTCAGAATATTCCCGGTACTGCTCCTCCGTCAGCGGCGAGGGTGAAATGACATGGTTGGCTCCGCCGGCGATGTTGGGATTCGACGGCTCGGGCTTGGGCGGGGAAGGGTCTGCGGAGTCGGGAGTAATGCCCTTGCGCAGGACGGGTGTGGAGTGGAGCTGGCGGTAGTAGAGATTTGCAGAAGCTGGACAGCGGGATTTTTGTTGCGGCGCGGTGATAGATAGTGTTTGCGAGCGGAGGGCGGAGAGGGGAGTGGTGATAGGGGTTGTTGATGAGCGGAGAAGGGAGGAGATAGCTCGGGAGGTTGTTCGCGAGAGCATTGCGAGGGATAGATGGGGTGAGTAGATAGATGGTAATGTGACTGAGTGCGATTTTTTATTCTATGTTTCTTCTGTGAATGTTTTGTTCCTGGAGAATTGGTGGTTTGAGGCCAGAGAGATGGAGTGATGTAACTTGCGAGCGCAAAAAGGCGGAGGTTTTGATATTGCCGAATCCGGGTTGGATCTGCTGCTGCACCGTCTGACGCCACAGCTTCCACTCCGCCTCGACAACTACATTAACTACCTATACAACATCTTATAACTATATCTATTTAAATTGTATACTTAACTGATATATCTCTATCCTTTGTTATTAACTATTCGGCTTGGTGCAAGAGTTCTGCCCGCTACACTTGGAGACCTGGCCACAGCGGAGCGGAAGAGCGTCCTACAGTAAAGGTTCAATATACCTAGACACTCTGGAAAAATCTGTGCATTTGTCTGGAGATTTGACCGTTTGGTCATTATAACCTGTATTCCCTATCTCCAAAGCTTTTGAAAGCTGTCTATTATACCCATACATATACTTCTTACTGGGTCCTTTCTGGACATCCCCTCTGAATACCACATATACATTGTGATATCCCCCTGTGCAATCTTATCTGCACTATATAGATGATCACCTGCTGCCCCTCGGGCAGCCTCCGAAAACCCATTCAATCCATACCCTTTAGTCTCGCAAACCGCTCCGCATTCCTCTCCAGCATCATGGCGCCCAAGGACTCAAAACCTAAATACGGTGGCCGACCCCAAAACAAAAACAACAGCAAGCCACGCCTAACACATTTTCTTTGCCTGCCGCTGGTGAATGCAACTTCAATCCCACAGCTCGTGTCCTCTCTGGCGGAGTTCAAAAGTGCCATTCCGCTGATGCCACCTCCAGTATCTGCCCGCGTAGCAGCGTCAGCACAGCTTCCCCACACGCCCCTTTTACCAGATGGGGCACTGAGGCCACTGGGGACCCTGCATCTGACACTTGGCGTCATGAGCCTACCAACCCAGGAGCGTCTGGAGGAGGCGCTGAATTTCCTGCAGTCCTTAGATCTCGAGTCGATGTTGAGAGATGCAGAGACCCAGGCAAGGGCTGCAGTAGCAGCAGAAACTACATCTGCACCACCGCAGCCCCTTTCCATAAACCTGACATCTCTCCATGCCCTTCCCAGGGCAAAAACGGCAACTATTCTGCACGCACAGCCCGTCGATGCCACATCGCGCCTGTATCCGTTCTGCGTAAGCTTGCGGAACAAATTCATCGAGGCTGGCTTTATTTACCAGGAGATGGTCAAGGGATCTAATAACCCCGGAGACCAGAGTAGTAGTGTCAACGCTGCTGCTAACTCCGACCCCGAAGACCTCAATGGAGACAACGATGACGCCCAAGTTGAGCCCACCCAACTCCAACCCCAACCACAGACCCAAATAATAAAGCCATCAAAACCACGTCCCCTCCTCCTCCACGCAACAATCGCAAACACGGTCTACCTACCCCGCCGCAAACAGCGCGACGGAAAACGCAAAGACACGCTCAAAATCGATGCGCGCGAGCTACTCATGGAATTCGGCAGTTATGTGCCTCCCGCCACGATTCCAAACGAAAATGTCCAGGTGCAGGGGTATTCGGATGAAGAACGGGAGCAAGCGAAGCGGCTGGAGAGACAAGGAAAGATAGACAAGCCCCCTTTTGTCTGGGCGAGGGACGTGCCGATCGATCGTGTTTGTATTTGTGAGATGGGCGCGAAGCCGGTGGAGAATGATGGGGATGGGACGGAGGGTAGGCCGAGGCTGGGAGAGGCGTATGTTAGTATTGCGGAGAGGAGTTTGGTGTTTGGACCGCGGGCGGATGTGGAGAAGGGGGAAGAGGGGAGGGTGTCGGAGGATGGGGGAGTTAGGATCAACATTTTTTAGGAGTCAAATTATGTATGGTGGGAAATGTGTATGGTTTGAATTCACGACCCTTTCTACGGGGGATTTGGTTGGATATTTATTTGAGAATGTAGCGGTACATGTACATTACACCGCCTCGATTTTAAAAGGCCAATGATGGTGAATAATATCGATCATGCATGAAATTTGATTGAATCAATTGTTTAGCAAAAGAGCCGACAGAAACCCCAAAGCGCCAGTTCCGATCCGCTGGTATACCTAAATGAAAAGCATAAAGAACATACACTAATGGTCAAAAATCCCCAACGAAACCTATATATAATCATCGCACCCTACTCATAATGGTCTCTATTCCCCTCTCCACATTCAACTCTGCCGCCTTAGCCTTGACCGCGCTAACCATGGACCTCTCAAAATCATCCCGACTCCTCAAAACAGCCTCAACCCACGACAGCTGCAAATCCCAATACTCCATCTTGAAAGCTTCATAGACAGCCACAACCCCGGCCCCTTTCTCCGCCTCCAGCAATCTAACCAACCAATCAACCAACCGCCACCGATCCTTGATTGTACTCGCAAACGCATCGGGGTATTTCTGAAAGAACGAAAATACGGTTAAAATGTCATCCTTGAATTTATCCGTAAAGGGGTCCTGGCGGCGGAACTTGGCGCCCTTGTTACGGATGGCGGACAGGTAGCGGACCAGCATCTCGTCGGAGAGCTCTTCGACGAGAATATCTGTGAGCGACGGATGCAGCACAGCGCTGTAGTCGGTCATGTAGTCTTCAAACGTCGACATCATACGCTTGACGGCGAACTCGCCGTACCATTTCTGCGTGAAGAAGTTGGGGAGTGTGGTGCGGAAGTCGACGGTGAAGATCAACTCGATGAAGAGGCTTATGCAATGCGTGCTTAGGTCGACGTAGCCATCGCGCAGATTGTCGAGCTCCATGGCTGCGCGGGATGCCATGTATTTTGGTGTGACGAGAGGTTCAAAGTCCCTTCTGAAGCGGGTGAGATAACCTAGTTGACCAGAGGCGTCGTTGTCGTCAATGCAGGCGATTTGGTCGTTGGCGACGGCGATGAGCCAATCTTGGAGCTGTTGGAGGCCGTCGGATTGTTCTGCGGTGGGGTTTTTGTACTTGGCGCATTCTTCGTCAAGGACGGTTTGCCAGGCGGTTTGCCGGGCCTTTAGGGAGCGGAACATGGCGTCAATCACTCCTTCTGTTACGTCTGTTCGATCAGAGGAGGCTGCAGACATTATCTGCTCGTGAATCATTCGCCACATATCCCCTAGGGTCTTGGTCCGGAAGTATCCATCCGCATTGGTGTCTAGGGCATCCGTGTCTCGTTCAATGAAAGATTTCTTGTCAGTTGCGAACATTCGATCCATCCACTCATCCAGTGCCTTGATAATAAGGTTGCGCCAGTCCCTGACAAGTTCAACCTCCCGGTCATCAAGGACGTGGGGGACGAGGTCAGATTGTTTCCAGCCAAGTTTTGCCATTTTCTTATAGTACTTTTCGGTCCAATGGATGATAGCAAGCATATTCGCAGTCGGAAGCTCTGGGTCATTGACAAAATCTATAAGCCAATCATGCATCATCCGGTGGTAAGTGTTTGTGTAGACATTGTATATTTTCCATTTCTTCGGCATAAGAGGCTGCATTCCTTGCTTCACTGTAAACAAATCATTGAAAAACCACTTGAAGCATTTTTCCAGCTTATCTGGGTCCTCGAGGAACGTCTCTTTTGACGTCTCAAACTGGCTCTGGGCGTAAAGCTCAATACTCTTGAGGAAGTTCTCTTTATAACCCCTAACAGTCTTGGGACCGAGATTTAAAGACTTGAAGCGGCTAGCCAGCGCCTTGTGGTCTTTTTGGGCTTCCTGCAGCGCCCGTACTTTGGCGTCATTCTTCTCCTCGTTCATAATAACCAGAGCCAGTCGAACCACCATACTGCGGTTATCCGTCTGCACCAGCGGGATGAGATTCATGATAGCCGTTCCAAGATGTTCGTCGAACCACTCAATCACTGAATCCAGGCCCTGAAACCATTCAACCAGGGTCGTCTCGCTACTCCCGTCCTGAGCCTTCCGTATCTGATCCATAGCCTCATCTCGGAAATCTCTTAATCTGGAAATAGCCATATGGGCACTGAGAAGATTCGGTTGGTTTTCAAGATCCTGGTCATCCTCCCTTAATAGCTGTTCCACTTCAGCCAGCTCGTTGTGAAAGCTCTCCAGTCCCTTCTTCATCATCATGACAGCCTCGAAATTCCGCTGTATTCTAGCAAGCTTGTCTATCTGCGAGAAATCGCCAACCGTGCCTTGAGATTCGGCACATAGCTTATCTATACCCTGTAACTCGTCCCTGGTTTTCAACACATGCCGCTGGCCCTCCGTAAGCTGACTTATGCTTCGCTGGACCGTTTCAAGCTGGTCCCTTAGTCCCTCACGAAGCTGCGCATCAACTGCGGCCTTCTTTCTGGAGTATTCCGCTTTTAGCGCTGGTATTTTGTCCAGGTCTTCTGGGTGACGCAGCAAATCTTCAAGCCGGGGCATGGCTACTCCACCGTCCATGTTGCCGTCACCGGCCATTGTTTTCGACCTTTGGGGTGCCATGTTGGAATCTGGGGGTTTAGGGATCGTATGGCGGGCGGGAGGTTTGGTGGGCGATTCCTGCACCGCCGCGACGACAGACTTGAAATTCGGTCTCGAGTTGGCTATAAACTCTGTGTGAAACGGGGCGTTCGCAAAAGCAAGGACGGAGGACACGAAGCCGGAAGTGGGGGTCTTAGTTGTAGTTGTAGAAAGCGGTTCGAGTAGCAAAGGGCTCGGCCGCCGTTTTGCAGTCCCAATAGATGCAAATTTGGATAGTGCGGACTTTGATAATGAGCGCGATAGGGCGGAGGTGGAAGTCCTGCTGGTAGTCTTGGTGATAGTAGTCGTAGCTTGGGTTACGGTATCAGACCTATCAGGGGTTAGGTCCTGCGGCAGAGTTTCGGAATACGGCGCATTTGGCAACAAATCTTCATTTTCTGTATTTGTTCTGCTTGGCGATAATTCTTCAGTCACAGTCACAGCAGTCCGTGCCTTATCACGGCTCTCCTTTGCGCCCGGCTGCGGCTTGTTGTCGAGTCTCTTGAGATGTTGCTCGATGGCGGCGGCCCGCTGCGCCACAGACAATGTGGCGTCCGGGCATATGCTGGCCCGGAAAAACCTGCCCGATGTAACTAGATTATCAGCCACAGCCGGCGGATCCTTTTTGCGGGAAGACATGGCTGGATTATTGTTGTTCCGGGGCTGCGGTGGAAATATTTCGCTTGCTCAACGACGTCGTCGATGTCAAAGATCCAGGGTCAATTTGCGATAAAGGAATTGCGGATTGCAAAAGAGTGTCAATTTGGAGGATCAATTTGTTTGCGAGATTTTCAAAGAAAAAGCACAGTGTCTGCTGGAAACATCGCGCCAACGCTGTGTCTTGAAGGAACCCTCCCTACTGGATATCTCTAGGCGGGACTTGTTAGCACAGGAAGTGAATAGCCTGAAGATTTGAAATCCCAATCGCGGAATACCTGTGGCATAAAAGGGTTTGATTTTGAGATTGCCTAGGGAGAATAACCCACAGAACCTGTGCAACGACAAAACGAAGCCGCGTGCTCCGCGAAGTTGAGCTTCCAGCAAGCGGAAATACAACTTGATAATTGGAGAAAACGACTCGCAGGCGCGCAGGTTATTTGTTGGAGAAGAGAAGCCTTATAGACGAAGAAAACGCAACAAGACGAGAAACAACCTACCTATCTACCTACCTTCTCGGTCTCCGCGGTCCCGCCAACCGAACGGTTGCTAGGCAAACCCACCTCCCCACGAGTAACACAGGAAAAGCATATCCAACACAAGCAAACACTATACTACTCCTTTCTCACGCGCTTTTGTTGAGAAATATATTCTCCTTCCTCGCCGCAAAACACCGCCACCATGTCCTACTTCCGCATAACCCTCGTCCGCTCCGCCATCGGTCTCCCCCGCCGCTCTACAGGTGTGCTCATGGCCCTGGGCTTGAAAAAGCGAATGCAAACCGTCTTCTACCCTGTTACGCCTGACGTGGCTGGTCAAATCATGAAGGTCAAGGAGCTGGTATCCGTGCGTGAGGTGGAAAAGCCCTTATCGAAGCTGGAAGTACATTTGGAGCGCAAGCCAGACCCCGGGTATTACGTTGAGAAGAGGGCGGAGGACGTGTTGAAGGAGATGAGACAAGCATGAGAGGTTTTCCGTTTTTCGTTTTGGATGTTTGGCGGGCGGGCAGGGAGCTGTCGACTGCCGTTGGATTGGTGGGGCCTGGATGAGGTTAAGGAGGGGAGGAGGGGGAAAAAGGGGGAGGGATTGATTGGAGACATTGAAGGGGGATGTTCTTATCCTCTACATTCTTCCCAAAACAGGCGAGGTGAGGGTGAAAAAGGCCCTGTCCACCATCTCCGTATCGGGCCTTCCCCTCCAACATGAGCGAATTGCTTTGTGGCATTATTGACTTTTGCGCCCACTCGCCCATATACCTATACCCGAACATACGCCTATACTTGACCGACCAGGACTGCTACCTATTCTATACCATGTTGGACATTCCCCATATGCTCGATACAATATGCGATATGGCCTGCCTACCTTTTGGCCCCTTCCCAGCCCGTTCTCTCTCCCGTCCTCCACCTCTGATCCCTGATGTATTTTTTTGAATGGTCTCAAGACATATGTACATTTTTCTTTCTTGTTTTTTTATTGCCCTGAATTTCTTCACGTATCGCATAGCATTTTCTCTCATGTACATTATCTACTATTTGATGGCTAGGAAGGCTGGGTTGTATTCTCTAGGGGGACTAGCTATCTTATATAGGCGGCGGAGGTCACGTGCAGGAGAATCCTCTGGAGGCTTCAGGCGCCTCCAACACTATTATAGACAGACAACCTTTACTACTTATCGTCTATGGAAACACTTCAATTTGCTCAATTGTCTCAGGGAGCCTACTTACATGAGAGCTGATACGCAGTAAAAAACATTCCCAGCACTGATAAGGTGCTATGCCTGAAATTATAGCTAATATATATATATACGGGAGAAAACAAAACTATACATGTCCGATGCAGAACAAAAGATATGAACTAAAAAAGCAAAAAAAAACTCCAGCTCTAAAACAGCAAAGAACAAAAACCAACCAACCAAACATGCAAATGCATTTTACACCGTCCCAACCTGGGCCCCATACTCATGCGGAAAAATAATAAAAATTTCCCCTTTAAGCAAGATATAACGTATCCAAAAACCCCTCCGCCAACCGATTCACAATACTCTTGTCCGGAATACTTCCCGCAACACCATACAACGCCGCCGCATCCCCCTTCTTCCTCTCGACCTTTTGCCCCTGCCTCCTCCTCTCCTCCGCCTTGGCCTTCTCCTGCTCCACCACAGTCACCAAGTCCGCTACGAGCTTCTCAACCGCCGCAGCGGTGGGCACGGTGAATGCCACGTGCATGGCAGCGGGGGACTGCAGGGCGTTCAGGTGCCAGCCCTTGGCGGACAACTCATCAGCGACGTCATAGATGTCCACTTCGGGAACCTTGGACGTCCACGCGACGACGCTGACCATGGGCTGGCCGAGTACTTGGAGGGCGGAGGAGAGCGTTGGGTGCTCGCGGATGGCCTGCTCGAGCGTCTTGGCCGCAGCAATGATTTGGTGGCAGCTGTCAATGTAGCCGGCTTCACCCATGGCCATGAGACTGGTCCAGCAGCCAGCGATCAGGGCGCCGGGACGCGAGCCAGCGATGGAGGGGGAGGCGTAGACGCCGCCGGACCAGTTCGGGAGGATGAAGTATTGGTAGGCGCGCATTGTGCGGTTGCGGTAGAGAACGACGGAGTTGCCCTTGGGGGCGAAGCCGTACTTGTGCGTGTCCACACTGATGCTGGTTACGCCTGGGAGGCGGAAATCGAAACCACCCTGGTCCTCATAAGGGGATGGGTAGCCGGCGCGTTTGAGGAAGGCGATGACGAATGACCCGAGACAGCAGTCGACGTGGAGGGGGATCTTGTATTTGACGGCAAGGCGGGATAGGGCGGGGATCTCATCGACAATCCCGTGAGGGAAGTTTGGCGCTGAGCCGACCAAGAGGACGGTGTTTGGATTGATGAGTCGGCGGACAGATGGGATATGCACTTGATAATTCGGTGCAGGACAGGGGACGGTATGAAGCTTGATACCGAAGTACTGGCAAGCCTTGTTGAAAGCTGCATGGGCGGTTTCAGGGATGATCCTAGAGTACAAGGATGCTTAGCACGTCTGGGCGCATGCGAAAAATTTCATGTAGACGGAACTCACATCTCCGGCTCAGTCACCCGTCGCTCGACGTAGGCTTTCTGACGGGCGGATAAACAAGCCATGAGAATCGACTCCGTACCACCGCTAGTAGTCACACCCGCACCGCCTTCAGGCGCATTGAAAAGCGCAAGTACCTAGCGGAGGCATTAGTAACCTTAAGCGCCAGGAACAACAGAGAACATAAGATAGCACGCACCATGGCCACAACCTCTGCCTCCATCTTCCTCACCCCCGGAAATACATCCGGGTGAATCGGGTTCGCAACCGCAAAGCGCCCAAACGCCGTCGTTTGCAGCTCCAGCAGCTCATCCCCGCCATGATACACTGCGCCACTAACCCTACCGTCCTCCCACTTGGTATGGTCCATTCCTGCCAACTTATCCAGTTCAGCGCGCACTTGGTCGGGACTCCAACCTTGCTTGGGCAGGCCCGTGTACCTGATCAGGCCGGGGGTCTGCGGAGCCAGTTTTGCTTCTAGTTTCGTGAGGGTTTCTGCGACTTGCTTGTCGACTTGGCCACGGACGCCAGGGGCGCGGAGAAACAGGGAGTAGAAAAGGATGCGAATGTAGGCATAGCCATTGCGCAGGGTGCCGACGACGCCGTTGCCGCGTAGGGTGTAGAATGATTTGCGGGTGACGCGGAAGAGGAAGAGGAAGAAGATAAGGTTGCGGAGACTGGGTGTGTTAATTCCGGGGGTCGCCATTTGAAAAGGTTTCTTTATATATGAAAGCACTCACTATTTGAAAGATGTAGCAGAAAAAATGCCGGAGGAAGTGTTTTTGGCGGACATCAATTTGTTCTGCAGGGCCACGGGGAGCACGGCGTTGTTGGCCATGGTGGACGGGGAGGCAAGATTACCTCGGGAGAGGGGGATTGTAGAGACGGAGGAATTGAGGTGCTCTCAGAATTGAAAAGAAACTAAATTAAACAGAAACATATACTATGGGAGGAGAAGAGGTAACTATCCCTTGGGATGTTC
Organism: Helicocarpus griseus UAMH5409; assembly: GCA_002573585.1. Lineage (NCBI taxonomy): Eukaryota > Fungi > Ascomycota > Eurotiomycetes > Onygenales > Ajellomycetaceae > Helicocarpus > Helicocarpus griseus. The sequence goes on from PDNB01000228.1 coordinate 18,786, forward strand.
CGTTGAAGAGGAGGTTGAGGTTGAGGTTGAGGTTGAGGTTGAAGCCAAAGTTGGATAAACAGTCGAGCGCGGATGGAGTGGCTGCCAAGTGGGGAAGCTGTTGACAGGCCATGCAGAAATACACAGCTGGTACTTTGAGTCACACCAAATACTAGTCTGGATGCAAGTACCAGCCGGGTACACAACCATCAATGCCGCATATCCTGCTTTGCCGGGAACCAGCGCATAAACTGCTGAGTCATCTGTTCAGTTTATGCCTCGGCTCTTGCACGTGTATAAATAATACGTCAATAATAATGATGATGAGAAGATATCAATATTACTTATTTAAGTTGAAGATGCAGGTGCGTACTCAGTTATTACGCAAGGCGAATAACAGACAGCGATACAATAAGGTCATGCCAGTTGAGCCGAGTAAGAAGGCCCTGTTTCCCCGGTACATACTAGATCTATGTAGATGTTAAGCATTGTATAACCAGTGATCACTTTCTCTTTTGGGGCATTGAAAAGATAAGGCATAAGAATAAGCAGATAGGCCAGTGATTAGGGAATAGATATCCAAGATAGAAAAGTAGACGAAGCATGCATATATGCTAGATAGACGACAGAACAAAGAGATCTCAATAAAAATACATCATTACGCAGGCTAGCAGTTGGCATAAAAAACAAAGAGAAGCAAAAGCAAAGAAAAAAGGGCAGTAAGGACTGAGAGACGACCGAAAATATACAGGCTATACATAATAATCCTGTCTATCCCACCCTCCATGTACCAAAAAAAAGATATCAAACAAATCTAAAACATTCGAATATAAACAGCGCTGTTTCGTGCTCGTTGTTAATATCTCGTTTACAGGTATCAATTCGTTTTTGGGCTTTTTAGGCTTTTAACCGGTGACCTTGTAGATCGACTCGGCCAATCTCTTGACGTTGCCGCTGGTGATGCCAGCAACGGAGATGCGGCCGTCCTTGGTGGCGTAGACGGAGTGCTAAAACACGGCAATTAGTCACTTGTTCTCGGCTCGAATTTGGAGTGGATAGGGGTGGTAGAAAATCGGTGAGGCAAAGATCGTGGTGATTGTTGGATATGTTATAGAAAGCTTACCTCCTTAGCGAGCTTATCCATCTGTTCGGGCTTCAAGCCAGTGTACGCAAACATTCCAATCTGTAATGGTTATGAACATTAGCCGCCACCCGAATTATAAATATTCTTCTTTGAAGAAGATACACTGGTTAAATGTTACATACCTGGCTGGTAATATGGCTCCAGTCATGCTTGCTACCAAGCTTCTCCAGGTTCTCCTTGAGCAGCGCGCGCATCTTGATGATGCGGTCAGCCATGCCCTTGACCTCACCGAGCCACTGCTGGTTGAGCTCGGCGTCGTTGAGGATGGTCGAAGCAATGCGGGCGCCATGGATGGGCGGGTTGGAGTACAAGGGACGGACGAGGATCTTGATTTGCGAATCGACGCGCTTCTTCTCCTCGGCGGACTCGCAGACGACGGAGAAGGCACCAACGCGCTCACCATACAGACCCTGAATTATGTAGGTGGTTAGCCATGAGCAATCCCAGGCTGATGCCGACTGCGGGTGTATCCTACCATATTCTTCGCAAAGCTCTGTGCGAGGATAATGCCATGTCCCTCGCTGAGGAAATGGCGCAGGGCAAATGCATCCCGATCCGTGTTGCCACTGGCAAAGCCTTGGTAGGCCATATCGAAGAACGCAAAGTGTCCCTTGGCCTTCATCACCTCGCTAATCTCGCGCCACTGCGCCTCTGTCGGGTCAATACCAGTTGGGTTATGCGCGCAAGCATGGAGCAGAATAACACTCTGCTCCGGGGCGGCCTTGATATCAGCAATCAAGCCCTCGAAATCCAGACCAATGGTGTCCTTGTTGTAGTAGCGGTACTTCTCGACCTGCAGGCCAGAGTCCTTGAAGACGGCAGCATGGTTAGCCCAGCTGGGGGTGGGGATATAGATCTTCTTGCCGTGTGGGTAGAAGCGCTCGAGGAAGGCGGCGGCAATGCGAAGGGCGCCCGTGCCGGAGATGGTCTGGGTGATGGCGACGCGGTCTTCTTTGATGGCGGGGCTGGAGGAACCAAAGGCAAGCTCCGCGGCGGCTTTGGTGAAAGCGGGCACGCCGGTGATACCGGCGTATTCCTTGTCGAGGTTCGAGGAGACAACCTTCTGCTCTGCGGTGCGGACGGAGGGGAGGACGTAGGGCTTTCCTTGGTCGTCGCCTACGGACACATTGTAAGTAACTGGGGAGCGTTGAATAGAAAGGCATGGCAATGTATCCATACGGTAAGCTCCAACACCCAGATTGATCTTCTCCTTGAAGGAGTCAGCCTTGTAGGCCTCTGTTATGCCGAGAATCGCATCCTGAACAACAACAACGCGCGGTCAGCAATTGCAGCTCCAACACTTCCTTAAATCAAACTACAATGGCATACCGGAGGGCCCATGGGCACATTGGACCAGGAGGAAGCAGAACGAGCACCAACAACGAACACCCGCATGGAGGCATCGCGAGTCGCAGCCTGTCTGCTGGCGACTCTCAAAGTGGACAACATGGCGGTATCTGGGGGGATGGTATCAGGTAATGGGGGAGAATATATTCAAACAGCGTAGAAGGTAGAAAAGACAGACAGCTAACGAATGGAAATTAAGATTAATTCCTTTTTAATAAGGATGGAAGTGGTTGTTGTCTAGGGAAGAAGTTGAGAAGGGGAAAAGAAAAAAAAATCAGAAAATTGAAGATGTGACTGGGACTGGAACAACAACCACCGGGAGAGAGCTCTCTATGAACCACGCCCTTTGTTTTCTTCCCCAGCCCAGCCCCAGCACAACAACAACCCTTCACCGAAATTCTCTCTCGGATTCCAAAGTTTAGCAGACCACTAAAACCCTGCAAATGCCGAAGACTGGATACTCGCGCATCCTGATCTGGGGAAGTTCTAGTACCTGGCCCGCCGCCTAAACTCGTACGATGGGCCACGTAGCGGTACATAATTACCACATTTTATTCCTAGCTTTCAGGCTAATTTCGGCTCTTCTCTTGAATGGGTCGAGCAGCACGAGAAAGGTGGTCTTGTTCCGAGCATGGTTGTTTGCTTTTGCCGGGCTAAAACAGCTATATAAAACAGCTAAAACAGACTACGGGGGATGGCCCGAAGATGCGCAAGTATTATTGAGCTCGTATCGGTAGAATGCCCGACTTGTATTTCATCTTTATTTTCATATAACTACTGTGAATGAACGTGGCTTATTTTTTATTCCGATCTCTCCCAGCTCCTTCATACAAAACATGCGTACTTGCTTGGGTGGTGAGCGCTTTTAAAATCTGATACATGCCCGGCAATGGAGAATTGGAGATACTCCCCATGTGGAGCGCTGGGGAAGAGATATGGAATCCTTCTTCGGCTCCATAGCTATCCGATCCACATTATTTCCATGTGATAGACAGGCAGGTATGGCCGATTGTTATTCTTAGAAGGAAAGGGAATAATGGATGAAAGAAATGCAAATCATGAAGCTTTATGTGCTCAGTGAGGTTGGGACATAAATAGGGGTTATGATGTTGAACGTGGCCTATGAAAATTGTGCTCAGAGATATCCATATATCTTAGCTCTGGACTGGCGCGCAAAGAACTCAGTCTTCGTCGGCAATTCAATAGAAGCCGAAACTCATGAACAGTGCCCCTCCGCGTTCATATGTCAGAATTATTGAGAAATCAGGACATCAAGTCATTGATATGCCGGCTATATTCTCATAGCTATTGCCGAATATATCTTAATTATCGACTGTTCTAAGTAACCTGTTATCATAAAACCGCCAACCTCATAGAAACAATGTAAACGCCATACCACCCGGTTAATGAAAAAGCTCCAAACAATGTATGTATGTACAAGTCTCCCCTTACCCAAGCCTAACCCCAGCCTGCCGATTCCGCCTTGCCGTCGCCCCCATCGCATTATTCATTCCCGTATGCTGACTACTATCCAACGTACTCATCGCCTCCCGCTTCTTCTCCTCCTCAATCTTCTTCAGATGCTTCTCCGTCTTCATCTTCCCACTGCCTTTACCATGGAACTGGTGAGACAGGTGCTTAAATGCCTCCTTCTGGTCCATGAGCCGTCCAAACTCATCGACATACTTGAGCTGCACATCCGGCTTGTACTCGCGGTTGAAGATCTCCGCCATCTGCCGTGATTCTTGCTGGTCGCGCTGCTTGTTTTCCTGCCGAGCGTATTCTTCCCGATCGCGCGCGGACATGCGGTCGAGTTTTCCAGAGGCACGGTCGCGTTCACGCTGGAGGCGGGCGCGTTTCTCAGCTTCGGCTTCGCGGCGTTGCTTTTCTTGCAGGAAACGTTGGCGATCGCGATGGAGGGCGTTTAGGTCGCCTGCGTTGGATTCTGCCACTAGACCACGTTGTTTGAGCATGGCTAGAGTAGAACCGAGACCTTGGTCTAGTGTTGATTCCTCTTCCAATCCCGTGGCGGTTATGTCGGCCGGCGTAGATTCGCTTCTCTTGACGCGCTCCTTGAGGTCCTCTTGATCCTCGACGTCATTGTATGACCGTTCCATATCCACGTCTGCATCCACGTCTTTCTTTTCTTCCTCAGGAGATGCTTCTTTGGGACGTGAGACAGAGCGCTGGCGGCGATCTGGAAGTGTTGGGCGCTGTAGATTTGCAACAAACTCAGACGTTTCGTCTATAACCAGGCCAGGACCATCCTCCTCGCCATATGCCTTATCGACCTCCATGCCATTTTGTGCCTGCTCAGACTCCTCCCTTAGTTGCCTTGCAATGTCTTCCGGACGGACCTTCTTCCGCTTTTTGAATGCAGCTCGTCTTTGCGCTGCTAAAGATGTTTGCAAATCGTCATCGTCAACGAAGGATATATCCTTATCCAGCTGTTTCGGACCAGGGGTTGAACGTCCGTTACTGGTAGCCCCTGAATCCACCTCCATATTATCTCCGTTGGTCTGCGCACCGTCGGGCGTCTCTGTAGATTCAGCGGTTGGGAAAATATCATCATCATCCACCGCTTTCCGTCTAGTAGACTTTGTCTTCTTCTTTTTCGGCTTCTTGATCTTAATCTCCGTGGCTTCTTGATAGTCAGAGGGGGTGGCGGAGGTCTCGGGCATGATATCAAGGCTAACAGGTTGCGCCTTCAACTTGGAAGACACATCCTGTCTCTTTGCCTCCCGCTCCTCCTCAGTCATATCCTTCGCATCCAATGTGAATCTCTTCCGCTTCTTCCCCTCAATCTCCTCATCATATTGTGCTAAGATCGAACTCGAACCGTCCATATCATTAGGATCGTAAACAGGCCTCTTCTTCTTCAACGCCAGCCTCTCTTTCAAATTCTCCTGTTCCCGCATATTGATGTTTTCCAACTCATCGCCTTCCTCCTCATTCTCATCGATCGTCGTATCCTTCAACGTCAAGATCTGCTCCCCACCCTCCTCAAAATCCCCCAACTCGTGACCCACTCTCACACCCGCCAGATCCTTGGAGGTATATTCGGCAATCCGCTCCCTCTCCGCAAGTTCCTCTGCCAGCTTCTTCGCCCGCTCCTTTTCAATCTTCCTCTGCCTCTTCTTTTGCTGCATCAGCCAAGTCTTGGTATCCAGTGCCGCCTCCTCTTCATCGACCTCACCAAGTCCCTTCCCCTCCAGCTTCGCCGCTTTCTGAGCAGCATCTCGCGCCCGCTTAATCGCTTCTAGTTTCTCCTGGCGCTTTTTCTTTGCCTCTGCCTCATCTTGTAGTTTCTTCCAGTTATCGTAACCCCGCGCTTGTCGTGTCTCTAATGTACTTGCTGGCTCTCCGTCTGAGGAATCTGAGTCGTCGTCATTCTTGGAAGGTTTGAAGACGGGGCCATCGTCGTTGGTGGCGGCGCCGGGCACGGGCAGGGGTTTGAGACCGAGGGCGACTCGGATTTTGTTGTTCTGCTCGATGGACAGAGCGTCTGCCATAGCTGCTTAGCGGGATAATAAACAGGCAGGCAGCAGTTTTCGTATGAGCTGAGTGGTAACTTTCGAGCAAGAGAGATGATGTTCGTGGTAACTTTGAAGGTCGGGTAATGTTCCTGCCCAGGAACATTTATAAATCCGCTCCGGCACTAAGCAAGACTAGCGCCAATCACAAGCTCCATCCGAATATAAAAAAAATCCATTCCAACTTCTCTTCTTCTCTTCTCCTTTTTTTTCTTTTCCTCATCACAACAAAACAACAGATCTGTGTCCAGCAGTCCTGAGCCACTGAGTCACGTACTCCGGTGTGTTTCGGTTGCATTGCTGGACAGCTCGACGATTCATGGAGCCATCACTCTAAATGGTGTCAATTTCCGGTCGACAGGTCTCAGAGCGAAGCTCAGCGGCGCGGATTACTACACTCTGCCTTGAGCTCCCTTCCACTCCGCAAGGGGCTGGTTGGTGAACTCGGTGAGATGGCCGGTGTTCTGCTGAGGGCGTCATATTCCACCTCCCTTTACCGATTTCGTCCCTTTCGGGGGATGTTTGGCCGTCGGCTGATGAGGTTAGGGAAAAACCATGACTTGCCAACATACATCCATTATTATATCCAGTCGTTCGTTATCTTGGCGCTTTGGAATGAGAAGGACGAAATGATTTTACCAAGAGGGAAAAGATTTGATGCTATCTGATGGGGATCTTGCAGAGCTGTTGGACAAGCTTGTACTGGATTCCATCCCCCCGGGTCATTATCTTCGTCTAATTCATTTCCATAGCCATGATTATATCTATCCGTATATAGTACAGAACCAATAAAACATCTTTTATCAACACAACTCCCTATTTATCCCAAAAGTGATCAATTCTGTCATCCCGTTTGGTAGAAAAAAGCCCATTACAACAGCTTCAAACCCCCCGTAACCCCATCCACAACCCCCTTGGGTCCTAGAATGCCCAGCACCGTCCGACTTCCACTGACAATCTGTGTGCGGCCCGCGTCCTGAATGACCCTCGCACACAGTCCCAAACTGACGGCCTGCGCCTGCAGCAACATCATCTCTTCCTCGCTCTTGACTTGCAGCGCAACCTTGGCCTGTCCGCCGCGCTCCCACCGTCTGAGGATGGGCGAGTTGGGCGCGTGGGTGATGTAGTATTTGTAGCAGGCGAGGGTGGCATGGGAGCATTGTGCAGCGATTTTGCCTGTAAGCAATTGAAGAATTTCAATATTAGCAGTTCATCATTCCTGCTAGGACGTTGTGCGCATCGCGCAAAGGGTCAAAATTCGATAAGAATGTCGCGTGACAGAATATATGAAATGGAAAGGAAAAAGGAGAATCCACGAACCCTTCCCCATCCCCAAATCCGTCCTCACAACAAGCACGAGCTTGACCTCCTCTGTATTTCCCTCGAATGCTGCTAATCCGCCTCCAACCTCTGCTCCTCCCGCTCCCAACAGTGCCGCACCGTCTGCCTCCTCGCTTTCCTCTTCACTCTCCTCCTCCTCGTCCTCACTTTCGGCATGGACCTTTACATCGTAGCTGTTCGGCCAGCTCTTCTTCTCCTCACTACCGCCCTTCTGGCTTGATCCAAATATCCCTATCGAGGCACCTTGCCCGATGAAAAACCCGGCGACACCGGCGAGAATGGCGGTTGCGATGACGAAAGCGGCGGTGGTGGGGGGAGCGCGCTCCGCCGCGAGGGAGGCCATGGTAATGCGCGTCGTACGGAAGTACGTATGATTGCCTAATGAGTGCGCAGACACCTTCGTTTAGGAATTGAAGGTGGTTGGTAGGTATGGTTGCGAAGAATAATGAATGTTTGGTGAGTGCTAGGAGGTTGGTTCGGACCAGACTTGATATCGCAGACTATCTCAGGACTAGCACAGTGCCACGCCATAAGTTTACGTCCCACTACACTTAGCTCCGTCACCAAACTCAGGCCCACACTTGCGGTGTGGCACTGTGACAAACCTCATCCCAAGATTTATGGTAACATGATGAAGTTCATCTACCGTCATACCATCATCTACATGTACCTTGGCTTATCTTTGGTTACTTCTGAGTTCTAAGCGCAATCAATCATCATCAGCCATGTGCAATTCATCCTCCAGATTCTCCAGATTGTCCAGATTGTCCGACACGAGCGCGTACCCGCGGCGCAATTACCAGCGCCGCCCATGCCGGCTCTACAGGTTTCTAGCGACGCAGCCTGCTGGCCTCTGACAACGACTTGTCGCACACCCGCAACAGTGGCTCGCAGTGGCCTTTTCCAGCGTATACCCCGCGAGATCGGCGCCGCATCCTGATCGAGGCCTTTGGGGATGCTATAATTCACTTTGACTTGCGCTTGCTACGCCCGCCCCCGAAGAAAAGGAAACGGTGGCCTAAGAAAGAAGGGCCAAACCATGCGAACCTCCTTGGCTACTGTGGACGTCATGTTACGAAACCCCGCCGGTGGGAGTGGTGTGGCAATGTGTGCTATACCCACGCGCCCAACGATGAGTCCACATGTCTGGATTACCCCCAGCATGATGACTACGATGACTGGCATGAACGGGATTTGTGCCACTTAGTCCATGCCTCGAATTGTGACGCCTGGCCAGGGGAGATGCCAGTCAAATGTCTGATCGGCGCTATGGTGTGGCTCCTGACTTGCCGGCAGGCATACCTTGAGGGCATTGAAGTTCTATATGGAACGAATTGGATAATTATTTACGGAACAAATCTGTTTCGCCGTCTCCTAGATTTCCTGTTGCTTCCGTGCCGTGAGACAATCAGGTCTCAGGTCTTTTCAGCTTTACTGGGACATTCAACCTTGGGAACCTGGCCCACGGAGTCTTAATAATGAGAACCTGCCTGGCCCTGGCATGGAAGACTTTGCCTCCTTGCTCAAAGCCATTCCAGCAATACTGCCCAATCTCAAGTTTTGTGCCTTCTTTTAACTTGGCATATCCCAAGGACACATCTCAAAAGAGTCTACTCTATTATCGTGAGACTGCTCCCATTGTAGCTGAGACATTACTGCAAATGGTTGATGTAAGGATTGCAAGTTTACCTCGCCTAACTCGTTGCCGCATATACATGCCGCCAATCTACCCAACCTCCTCAAGTCCCAGAAGGACGGGAAATGGATCGATCTCTTTGACACAGCCAAGCCGCTCTGGCCACCCCTAGAGAGCCGGCACAATTCAGAGCAATGCAAGGACGTAGGCCCTGTGTTAAAACGGCTACTGGATACATTCAGGACCTAAGAACTAGTACTGTCCGCGCAATCGGATTCCAGATTCAGTGTTGAGTCCCTTTTCAAATCTCACTATATTTTTCAGATTTTCAAGTGTCCGGTTCGTTCTCTAAAATATCAAAATGGCTCGCTATAGCAATATGGAGGTGGTCGCGGGGCCTCATTTATCAATTGCAACGCAGACATAGTAACCGGAGACGAGCTTATCGCACGAGTTTGTGCCAACTGCCGGGTTCCAGGCGAGAAACTGCGCCATCGTGATCCCGTGAAAGGCTGCAATGGACTCACACGTATCATCACTATATTGAGAATATCCCATGTCAGTAAAGTGGATACAAATAACGGCACGGAATCATGTGTTACTCACACTCCTGTGAGCCACAATTTACTGCAATTGCTTGCAATGCCACTTTGTGTCGGTGTCTCTGGCCACTCCATCGTTGAACTGGGCTTCGTGCGTGTGGTTGGCGTCCCTGGAATGCCCACGCAGTACCATTGCTCATCCACAAGCCCGGAGCAGTCTGATCGAGCGCTTGGGTTCCAAGCAAGGAATTCCGCTAGCGAGAAGGTGCTGAACAGCGCGACGATATCTTCGCATTGTTCACCGTTGCGCTGATACCAGCTCACACACTCCTCGGTCGACCCAGATGGGACGCTGGTGGGTGTTGCCGTGACAGTAGGTGGCATCTTTGTCATACCATCGGGGCCAACTACGCAGTAGTAGTAGCCCACCCACAGGCCATCGCAATTGCCCTTTAAAGCTGGATTCAAGGCAAAAAAGACTTCCTGTGTCAGATAGTGGCCATCTACAATGTTCCGGCATGTATCGCCCTAAAAAGCACGAGCGCAGCAGGAATCGTTAGCCCAGTGACAATGGAAAGGAAGGACGTTGACTTACCGGTTTCGCCTGATAGAACGATAGACAACCCGCAGGAATTCCCGGCTGCGTGGGCGACGCCGTGAAGCTGGCATTGACGGGGGCGAAGGTTGTTGGTGTATAGTCGCCCGTTAATGTTGGCACCTCTGCCGGAGCATCTGTTGTTGTCCAGCCAAATGAAAATGTAAGGTTCTGCGCCATTACCATGACGCATACCCACCATCCGACATGAAGCCCGGAGCAGTCGGCACCCAGCGCTGGATTCCATTCCAGACTTTGGCACGAAATATATCAGCACGCAGTCAAAGAAGCAAACCAATTGAGAATTGCCTGTTTGTTACTTACAGTTGCTGCTTGGTTAACCAAGAGCTACGTCTTGCTATGCTATCGCATGTGTCTGCTTCGCCTACGAGATGCCAGTCCCTGCAGTTCGCATGTCGCCCCGCTTGGATCCTTTGAGGAGGAAACTCTGTCTCGACAGATGTAGCAGTGATATTCCATTCCGTTATGGGGTGGCGAGTGGAGTATGGCTCCGTGCTCGAAGTTGTATTGCCGCCGCTCGTTGTGGATGTGATGGTTGTGTGCGAAGATGACGGAACCTTCGTTGGGCTTGTCGTTACTCCTATTGTTGAATTCGTTACTATTTTTGAAGTCGTTATTATTTTTGAAGTCGTTGCTAGTTTCGAAGTCGTCACTAATTTCGAAGTTGTTACTGCAGCAGTCGAAGGCGTTTTACCAACCCCGACGCAGTACGCATAGCCTGCCCAGAAATTCGTTTGACAGTCACTTGAGACGTCCAGATTCCAGGCGAGGAAATCGCTGAGCGAGATGCTGTATTTCTGCGAGATAGACCAGCAGGACTCGCCTGCCCCTTCCTTGACGGTATGGAAGGCATTGCAGTTTGAGGCAATTTTGGGCATCGTGGGGCCCTTGGGCTTAGGGTCTTGGGAACTCACATGCTGCACGGCGACGAGAAAGAGTGAAAATAGAAGCGATGAAGCCCGAAGAGTGGTCACCGGAAACATCGCATCCAGCCTTGCTTTGACAGTAGAGTTTTGAGGTCAAGCTGTTGAAGGAAGAGCCTGGGGAGCGGAAAGGCCGAAAGAAGAGTAGAGGTTGCGTTTAGGGGCAGGGGCATTATCCCTGGGTAGCGAAGGAAATGAAAGCCTCGCCCCCCGCAGCCATCCATACTTCTATAAGGACATTATAATGGAGGTCTTCCGAAAAGTATCACCTACTGCGGGTGTTACCTTGACTTGCACGACACTGCACTCCGGGCCTCAACATTCGGAGAAATTCTATACTGAACTAGCGCACAGTCGCAGCAACCATCCGAACGGAGGCTGTTGGGAGTACTATGTTATTACTATTGACATGGATAACAACAACGGAGCTTTTCTACCCTTTACGGTGGAAACGTGGGGTTTGAAAAATGAAATTGTGCAATGATACTACGCAAACATTCGTTCCACTTGTGTCCATTAGTGTCGGGCAAGGAGTGACAGTCAATTCAGGCTAGTGTATTGGCTACTAACCTACAGCCGTTGATTTCGTAAGCTCACCGGCTGCAGGTGGCTGTTGTTATCATCGTGTCATTTTCAGTTGACTTTCTTGTCTCTATTTGAAATCACAACTACGCTTTTTGGAGACGCAATGTTCCCATTAACAGCCTCCTTTGGGGGAATTGTTGCGCTGTGCCTTGGCCTGCTACCGTCACTCTTCATTCAACATGTCTTATCCCTCCAGCAAGCCCAACTTGTACAGCAGTCAGAGCAACTGAGAAACTTTGCCATCTTGAACGGAATTTTGGCGGCTGACGACAAGGACTACACGTGCTCCGCGTCCAAGAAATGCAAACTGGGATGTTGCGGTTCCGTGTGAGTAGATATGGCTCTTTGGCAAAACATCGTAAAATAACGCCAACTAATCTGATATTGATTTTCTCCACATCAGAGACAAGACCACAGGCAAAGGGTTCTGCGGCCTTGGGCCTGACTTCTGTGGTGAGGGCTGTCTCTCGACTTGCAATGAAAAGTCCGAGTGCGATCCTGGTTGGGGGACCGAGTGGTCTAATGCATCGGCTTGTCCCCTCAATGTATGCTGCAGCAAGTTTGGCTTCTGCGGGACATCAGTTGATTTCTGCGGCGGAAAAACTGTGCCATCGCCGCAATGCAGGGCGGGCAAGAGCGCAGACCAGAAGTTAATAGGGTACTACGAAGGCTGGAACTTACAGAGGCCTTGTGGCAGTACGTCAATATCTTCAAATGTTTCTCTTCTATAGTTTAAGCGTTTCTCACGAGAAGTGTAGCTATGAAGGCTGAGGACATTCCCTTGGGCAGATACACGCATATCAATTTTGCGTTTGCGCTCATCCACCCACTTACATTCCAAGTTGCCCCTATGGACAAGGACACAGCTTCACTGTACAAGAGGGTCACTGCACTGAAAAACCGTCAAGTTGGACTGGAAGTGTGGATCGCCATTGGTGGATGGGCAATGAATGATCCTGGGATATACCGAACAGCATTTTCTGACATGGCAAAGTCAGAGGTAAAGCAGGACTTATTTTTTGAATCTCTTATCTCCTTCATGCTAAGGCACAGTTTTGACGGTGTGGATCTTGATTGGGAGTACCCCGTCGCGCCTGATAGGGGCGGGATTCCAGAGGATTTTGATAATCTGGTTAATTTGCTGGCGCGCTTGAGGAAACGTCTTAACGAGACTGGAAGGAAGTTTGGCCTGACCATTACACTTGTGAGTTTGATAAATCACGCCCATCACGTTGCAAGCTTTTAGTGTTATGTTTACTGAGAATACGGCCTCCTCGAGCCCGCGTCGTATTGGTATCTCCGCGGCTTTAATATCATTAAGATCGAGCCCTATCTAGATTGGTTCAACATCATGACCTATGACATTCGTACGTTCTCACTTTTTATCAAACTACGTTTTCACCTTGCTAACATGGACGGTCAACAGATGGCGTTTGGGACAGAAATGTTAAATCTCTCGGGCCCTATGCCTTTGCCCATACCAATCTGACAGAAATCCAAATGGGCTTGGAACTTCTATGGCGCAACAACATCAACCCGGGCAGAGTAGTCATGGGTCTAGGTTTCTACGGGCGCAGTTTCACCATGAAAGACCCCGACTGCATGGAACCAGGCTGCGAATTCATTGATGGTGCCAAAGGCGGAGAATGTACTGGTACGCCAGGCGTTCTTTCCGCGCACGAGATTGTCCAAATCATAAAGAACGGCGCAACCGTCAAAACAGACGAGGCCGCCGCAGTGAATATCGTGACATGGGATACGAACCAGTGGGTAAGCTGGGATGACGCGCACACGCTGAAGAGGAAACTGGACTATGCTAACGCACATTGCCTGGGCGGGTAAGTCATACCTTCCTCATGTTTCGCCCGTCCGCCCTCCTCCTCTTAACCTGAATCTTTGATTAAAGGGCGGCGGGACTGATTTGGTATTGGCAGGACGATGGTGTGGGCGATTGACCTGGACGATGGTACGCTGTTGGAAGCCCTGGGGTCAGGAATGTCCACCCCAAAAAGGCCAGTTGTTGAAGAACTGCCGACAATGGTTTATGATTTTGAAACGCCATGGTTTAACGACAACTTTACTGAGTAAAATGCGCGTAGCACCAAAGTCCCAGAGTGATATGAAGTTGTAGGAGCGAATCTCTTCCGTATTGACGAAGATATTTTCTTTTCTCCTTTCTCTTCCCCCTCTTAGCTTGTCGTGGAGCAATCTTAAAACTTGCACCTGCTACAAAAAAAGGAAAAGGAAGTATTGTCCTAAGTGAATCTTCCAATATTGGGCACTGCATCTACCTTTGCGGCGTTTCACATAAAGAAACCTCATCTCTGACTCCTCCGTAACTTCTGCCCCAGACGGCATCAGGTTATCTCCTACTTTGATTAGGAATCCAAAGCAAGTATTTTTTGCCCTGATCCGCTCAGCAAAATAGATGCACAGTATGTACTGTACCTAGGTAGGAAAACGACTATGTGCCTTTTCTTCGTTTATAAAAGAATATAACATGCGTTTCGTCTGTGGAAAGTTCATGTGTTGGTTTTCTAGCCCGCTAAGTTTTGAGGGTTGGCCTTGAGGCCTTGCTTTTTCTGTGCCGCAACTACTGATAATACGCCGTATAACGAGCATTCCATTGTCGTTTGAGCAGATGTAGAATCTACTTGGATTGAACCACATCATAAATCCCCTTGCTGACGTTTGACTGCCAAAACAGGCCCTGAATTGCCCAAATTTCCTCCACATTCAGTCAACCAATCTCGCCAAACACTTCAAAAAACAGCCCGTCTTAACCTAGCGTGAACACAAACGACTGGTCTTCCAATAAACCCTTTTGAACGCTCTGTTGGTCTTTTGGAGGAGAAAATGCGGCTTGGGCCTTTCCCTACCGTACAACTCATATAAGCCATCGATATCAAGTTGGCTAGGTCTAAAGACGCGCTTAATCTCTCGACCGTCATTTCTAAGCATGACGGTCGCTGCGCGGGAGCCAGGTCGGGACCCACCGCAGCGGCTGTGATCTTTTGTATGGGATTTGTCAACTTGCAGCTCATCACTACTTCGGGCTGGGAAACAGCAAACAAGCCGAGGGGAAAAACATACAAATCATGATGGATCTCCAGTCCGGCTCTTTTCTTCCTAGCGGCCCTACCGCGTCATACCGTGGCAGCCAATTCATGGCTCCTGTGAACCTAACTCGTGTCGCCGCAGTCAAGTGCGTGCAGATTGCGGCTTTGCCTTCATCTTTGTTGGGAAAGCTTGGATCCTCCATCACTCTATTTACGGCCATCTGGTAGTCTGCCAGGTCTTTGCAGAACCAGTTCTGACCAAAGAATGGGTAAGTTGTCATTTCCTTGCTATATTCGCTTGTCCACCACCTCGGATTCTGGTGCTCGTGTTGCAAGCCCCAGGCGTGCTACCCAAGTTAGCCACCTAGTTCACTGTAGGGGCGTAAGTGATGAAAGAGGTATATTGTATCATCAGGAAGCCACGATGACAAAAGATACGTTTGATAGGGAAGCGCCACTCACCCCCATCTCATGCGCGAAGTTGGAAACGACGTTCCCCGTGCCTACTCTTTTTGAATCAGACAAGAACATTCTTGAACCAGCTTTCTTCCAGTGCACATTTGATCCTGGGTTGAATAGTCGCCCAACGGTCGTGGCCATCTCCACGTTGCCTAGTCCCGCATACTCCACGAGAAGGTACTCTGACCGCCTCGTTCTATCGTCGCAAAACGCACGATCCATAAATTCAAACCTGAACCAACCGTCCTTATCATCGAGACCGAAATCACGCCAGAGCTTGCGTGCCGCTTCTAGGCGACCGCGCAAGATATCTTCGGTCTTTATCCACTTTTCACCAATTGGGTGGTGTTGTTCGTCGAAGCAAACCTTGATATGGCCTCGATCCCAGAGCTCGATGGCCGGATTTCGTTGATCCAAGACGAGCCAGCGCTTTGAAAGTTGCTGGTCGTTTGACGGGTCTGTTAAAGAGCTGCTGCTGCTATTACCGTAGATTTCGTTTGCTGTGGACTCCCAAGCACGGTTCCCAGCGAGTACACTAGAGCTCGCAAGCAGCCAACCAAGAATTATCAGCACAGTGCGGACTGTGGCCAAATTGGCTCTAATTAGGCGTGCAAGTGCATCCATAGTAGGTGCTCTCTGCATCGAGCGCGGAAGACCGCTAATGGGGTTGAGTAAGGTTCTCACAGCAAATGCGAAGGGGAGCTCACGGAGAGAATGAAGTCATAGAAAGCCTCAGGGCAGTAAAAGGTCTTCGGAGAGCAGAAGACCTTCGGGCAGTGATAGGTCTTTGGGCAGTGCTAGAAGGTCTTCACAGTGATATCCCTATATAATCATCTATACGCCAATCTCATCTCAAAGACCCAATCCCTGTCTGGGTGAAAGATAGCCTGAATCCGTGTGTAAATCAATCCTTGACATAAGAGACCTCTGATGCAGCCCTCCGGCTTGGAACCTCCCGCTCCGCGCGTCGTCGTCGGCGTCAATTCCGGAAACGGCCAAACAACCCACATTCTCTTTGTAGATGTATGTAACTATATGGCCACAATGGTATCTCAGATTGGTTGGCAACATGCATTGTTACGTTTATCCCGGCGTCCAAACTGCCCACACGTATTTGCGCTGGATTTTTCGGGTGCAATTGGTCTTAATGGTGACTCAAACCGGGTGGCTTTGCTGGGACGAGGATAGCGGCACCGCCCGTAAAGGGAATAAAGACAAAGAGCACGATTAAAGGCTCTGCGGGCCGCCATACTTTCGTCATCTACACCATTCTCGTCAATCTCTTCCTCCTGAAGGTACTTGTGCGGACTTGAATGGGGGCCCATATGTGGACCGCCTTAGCTAATGCTCAAAGATGATATTTTTCTTCTAGATTTTCAGGGAGAAAGCAATGAGTGCATTGTCAATTCTCATAAAACTATGATGACAAAGACTCTCAACTGCCTTTGACCTGTGGCATGGCTACTGCAAAGGCTCACAAGATCTTTGAGCAGTAGGAGCCCCTTGAGCCTAGATCCTCAGGCAGTACAGTTGTTGTATGCATTCATGACGCCTCAGTCGTAGCGGCTATAATTCATTAAACATGCGCAACAGTGAGTAAAGACTGCGGAATTGGACATAGTAGTGACATACTACGTAGCAGACATGGCGCGTCTACATCATTCCTTTGTTAGAGATAGTCGATTCTTGGCCAGGTGTATTTAACCGAGCTGACGGGTGTATATATCAATCTTCTATCCGTAATTGCGCTTAATTAGGTTTGGTACGTGAATATAGTTGACCCCGGCGTGATAATCGTTGGTTCTACAACTGGCGAACTGCACAGCGGGCGACGCAGGGCGGTGGAGTCTGGACTGGGCGGGCCGCGTGGACTTCGGCTAGGTGCGTAAACGGCGTTAATGAGGGTGTAACGATAGCAATTAATCGCAGTTCGGTGCTTAAACCGGCGTGGGGGCGATAAATCAAGTCGTACAGCATCGCTATAGACCTCTTTAGCTATACGACATGTAAAACTCCGTCATTCGGAGATACCCATCCCTGGATGTCAAAAGAATGGACTGGCCGAACTGTCACACCTCGAACACGTTAAAGATGCTACGCTGGGGAGGCCGGGATTGAAGAACGGATGAGAGTTGAGGCAATCCCTCCTCCCGACCTTTTCTAACCAGCTGCAATATGGTCCAAAATTCTCCTTTCCGGTCTTGCCGTGGTCTTTTGTCGGCGGGCATGCCTCTCTTGCTTTTAAATCTGTCCATCTCTCTATCCTTTATCTCGCCCCCTGAATTGACGTTGATGCCGACAAGGACGAACAATGTTGTCAATCAACCTTGCGTCAAGCCTTCTCATTTTATCTAGTGTCTTCACCAACCTGACCTTCTCGCATGTTATCCGGCACAACCAGAATGCTAGCACTAACCACACCGAAATCGAACGCCGGTCAGATGATGACAAGGATCCGACAATTTTCACTTGGGTCAAAAACTTCGCTGCCATCAGGGACAGCTACACGGCCGGCATTGGTTCTGGTGCACTGCTGGGACTGTCCTGGCATATTCTCCAGGATTGGTGGTGCTCCCGCTATGATCAGGCATATCCAATGATTATCAACAATTATCTGGGTACCAATGTTGAGAAGGTTCAGTTCCGCGCCTGTAGCGGCGACAGGACTGAACAGATTTATGAGCAGGCAAAAAAGCTGGAGGGCAACATCGATTTGCTGACTTTGACTGCCGGCGGCAACGACTTGTGCCTTGTGGCCATCATCAAGGACTGCATTATCTTTTCATACCACGGGGCTAAAACTTGTGATGCTATTGTTCACAAGGCCCAGGGAAACCTTGAGCTCATCAGGCGACACAACATCAAGCAAATCTTGCTCGCGCTGAAGGACAAGATGGCTAAGGATGGTATTGTGGTTTTCAATAGCTACGCGCGATTTTTCAACACGGAGAATGACAAGTGTTCTTCCGAGCAGGACTGGAGTTTTCTCCTGTGGCTTGGATCCCTGAATCCAGCCAACACCCCGCCATTACCACTCACAATCAAACGGCGTGAGCGCTTCAACAAGCTGACGAAGGACCTGAACGACCTCATCCGCGACGTGGTAGAGGATGTCCAGGATGAGGTCGATTACACTATTGGGTTCTCCGATTGGGACTTGTGGGGTATCGAGGGCGTCAAAGGCCAGATGTGTGATCCTGCCTCATCTGGGGCGTATCCGGACCCAGACCAGCCTGATCTGCTCTTCTTCAAGCCAGACACCCGGAAGACGATCTTCAAATTTGAACCTGCGGCTAAGCGTAGTGTCGAAGATGCGGAAGGGCATGGTGAGGGCCGGCATTTGGATTTGGATGCCGCACAGCTGGAGGCTGTTCGCGCCAGCATCCTACCCCTAGACCTGGATGAAAACGGCGTGGACCGCTCTGTATATAAATCATCATTATGGAACTCACCCAGCCCGCGCGCTGTCACAATAAGGAAGCTGGATCCAAACGCGCCCACTCCGCCATCTTGTCCTGGAGACGACAGCATAGTGCCCAGCGTGGGAGACTTCACGCCGGATTTTTTCGGGCGAATTTTTCACCCAAACGAGCTTGGACACACTGCCATTGCATCTTTCGCCATCGAAACAGCGATGTCGTTGCGGGCCAAGGTTCTGGGCGTTCAACCAGAGATCTGTGAAATCACAGAGGAGTTCAAGTGCTGGCATAAAGAGGGACGGAAGGGGTATGTGACAGCGAACCGTCTCGACACCACCTACAAGAAGTTCTGCGACGAAGTGAAAGCGCCCGGGGAAGGCGCGGTGGGCTGGCGGTTTGACAAAATATATGACAAGGGCACGCCTGACGAGCATGAGTTCATCTTTGAGATGGGCGACATGGGGAAGGAGTTTAGCAAGA
Organism: Helicocarpus griseus UAMH5409; assembly: GCA_002573585.1. NCBI lineage: Eukaryota > Fungi > Ascomycota > Eurotiomycetes > Onygenales > Ajellomycetaceae > Helicocarpus > Helicocarpus griseus. The sequence goes on from PDNB01000228.1 coordinate 37,849, forward strand.
CAGAGTGCCTTGAGTCATTTAAACGAATTATCCACGGCTGCGACGGCAATGACCCCGAGAATCCAATGAACTGGAAATTTGGCGGGATGTGGAAACGCGACCAGTACACGTACGTGGTTGATGCCAAGCGAGACAACCGCCCTTGGCCGCTGAAGAAGCCACATGGTTTCTGCGAGGGGAAGTGGCATGTGATATTCAGCTCCTATGTGCTAAAAGGTAGGCGTCGTTCCATATTTTTTCTTCCGCGCCTCAAGACCCCGCCCCCCGCACACCCCCACCAGCTTTCCTCCCGGGGTTGATTAGACGAGTAGCTCACAGACCCACGATAGGTGCTGGCTGGTCTAGCTGGGATCACGGCCAGGAGACCATTCTACCAAATATGAAAGCCTGCCTGGGCCTGGGGATTGTAGCATGGAAGTTTAAATATCTAGATAAACCGGATAAGGATGGAAATGAATGGCATCTTACATTCAGAGCGCCCGTTTTAGTCAACAACAGATGCTTCAGAAACAATAAGGTGGCGTTTGCGGCCGGCGGATTTACCGATGGCTGTAGAGGGTCTGGGTTGTCGTAAGTTGGATCCCTCGTACACGGATGCAGATTTCTGCCCAGATACGCGGCGTGTCAGCGATGAATCAAATTCGAAGGAATCAAACAAATGTGATATAAATATGATGGTGATCTCGTGGTGCGATATTTTCCCCGGGTCATCGTAGTTGAGAAGCTGGAGACAACTCTTCACTTTGATGTTTGTGCCTAATCGAGCAGAAGTCATATTGGCCCGAAGCTCTCTTAGTTTGTTGTATTTCCAGAAAAGAGACTATCTTTGATAGTATCTCTTTGTGCTCAAAAGTCCTGTCTCAAATAGTACTGTACTAGTACTAGTAGAGACGGTCAAAAGTCGGTGTCAAATTCTCAGACAAGATCGGAAAAGTAGACAAGCTTTAAAAAACCGAAAACAACTGTTTGTACTCAGTCTAGTCTTTCGTAGAAGATGCGCGTAGCTTAAGATGATATCTGGACTGCAGATTTGAAGATGCGAGGTCTTGATGAGCTTGCTTTCTGCGATGTCGTTGATATACGCCATGTTTTAGCTCTGTAATAAATACGGATTAGCTAATATAAAACAGCCAATTAAAACAGTTTATTCTCGTATCATGACACGGGCTTACCATACACGAGACCTACAACCTCACTTTGTCCCAATCGGGCAGGCTGGGACGGCAGCCCTGCAGCCAACCCCTGAGCTAGGCGGCTTCAGGGCAAGGACAGACAGGGAACAAGGGAGCAGCAACCACACTGCAACATGGGAAGACACATCCATTCTTCTTCTTCCAGCTGATGAGGCCTTTTTTTATCACTAACAACAACTAACTCTTTATTACCCAGTTACATCCATCTACCAGTCGGGTGTTGTCTTCCATGCTACCTCTGTCGAGAGGCTTGCCTTATTTTAAATCCCACAGCGCTAATCAATACACTCTATCTCTGCCTCACCGGTGATTGTGTTCCAAGGGGAGCCAAGGCATCATGCGCTGCTTGCAAGGCACCGTCCTCTGCGCCCTGACTGCCGCTCTGGGAAGCACTGGGGTTGGCGCAAGTGTGATGTTGCGCGCAAGAGAGGAGAAGAAAGGTTGGTCTGCTTCTTAAGCGTTTGATCCAAAGGAAGAGGCGTTGAGAGACTCACATCTATCATCCCGCTAGAGGAAAATAACGGGGTATACCCTCCCGAATGCCATGCTGAGGGGCAGCCGATTAAGCCATTTTGCCTGCCAAAGAATGGAACGGAAGTATATACTGAGGATATATACTATGGTACGGAACAGCATCCTCTCGATGTCCCGACTATCCAAAAATACAAAAATGCGGGGAAAACAATCATCACTTACAATAGTAATATAAAAACAGTGACCTGGGACTCGGACGCCTTCCCCGCAAACTCCACCATCACCGTCGGCCTCAACTATGCCAACTCCAGCGAGAACGCAGGCGTCTCCGCCTACACCTCTGAGCGCACAGAGAACAGCTACGGCTTCGTGACGATCAAGATGGACAAGATCTGGCTGCAGGAGGAACCCCGCAATAACCTGTCCGTGTACATCGTCGAGCACAACCCAAACTCTGAGGGCAGAGCCAAAACGATCCCGGGCCCCACCATCTCCCTCGTCAACAAACCCACCAAGCACTACCCGCCTCCCCCGCCCACGCCTGTCCCCAACAAGGAAGCCCTTGCCATCGGACTGCCAATTGGCCTGGGCGGGTTTTTCTTGATCCTGCTGGGCCTGTACTTTGGCATGCGCAAGAAACGGCGTATTGAGCTGGGGAATATCATGGGAGCGCGGAATAAAGGGTATGGTAATGGCAAGTCCAGGATTGAGAGGCTGGGTGGTGGACGCGGGAGGCGGGGCGGGGCTGGGGTCAGGTTGAATGAGCTGGATGATGCTGATGCATATAGGGATGAGCCTCGTGGAGGGAGGATGAGGAGTGATGCTGAGATATTCAATGAGTCGGAGAGGATGAGGGGGAATCTGTTCAAGGGAAACGTCTCGCGGATGAAGAGTTGGCAGTAGACAGTCTGCTACTTTTTTTTTGCGGACAATGAGACGGTTAGGACCCATCCTTTCCAGGGAGAAGTGCTGTATATATAGATTGTTGGCTGGTTGGATAGACAGACGGTAGATGTTGCCCCCCACCCCTTTCTTTTACCCCTTTTTGCGGGTTCCTTATGATCAACGCTATGTTATTAGACGGCAGAATTAAGATGTATGTTATCATGACACCCTCTTTCATGAACAGTTTGTTTGCCAATGGTCGTATAGCAGGCACATGCTGCGGGGAGACAGACACCAGACATGCCCAAGTAGAAGTAGTGGCGTGGAATAGATGACCGATATCGGCCCACATGAGAGAACTCGCTCGCACAGTTTCAAAGCAGTAATGGGATTTTCAACCCGTTCAGGACTACAGGGAGCGTAGTGTACATGCTCTGGATAGATTGCTATCAACTTCAGATATAGCGTTCCCTCCTTGACTCATCGTAGGCCGAGTAGCAATTATTGAACTCGCATGATGCTTGGCGGAGTGGATATGTGCCGTGTAATGTCTGGTAACACTGCTTGGGAATTACCGTAATTATGCTATTTCATTGGCTTATGCCGTAGAATTCAGAATTTTCCCCAGTTTTGCCGCTGTATGTACCGTAACAAACGAATATATTTTTTCTTTTTGTATTATTATTCGGGACGAGTCATACAGCAAGGGAAGACCGCCCGCCGTGGTGGTGACTGTGAGACTTGCCCTTCCATCTTCCCACAACAACTACTCTCTGTCTTTCTCTTCTTCTTCTTCCTATACACCTCTTCCTTTTGGCATACTTCAGCCTTCCTTATACCCTTTTTCCATTCTCTATCCTATATACCCCAAGGGTATCTGTTTCTCGCAATAGCCCCCCCTCCTTTGCTCCGAATTCGCATCTCATCTTCCCTGTCACAGTAACCCCCCCGCATCGCCCACCATGTGCAATTGCTCGGAGAAGGAAACAAACGGCCAGGTCAATGGCCATGCCAATGGCATCGTTGAAGGTATTACTTTATATATGCCTTGGATAATAATCAGCCAAAATACTGATTTCTCTTCTCTTTTGTTTTTAAGAAAACCCCTCCAAGGACGGATTCACTGCCGTGCAGACTCGCCAGAACCCGCACCCACACACCGCACGGAACCCCTACGGCCACAATGCCGGCGTAACAGACTTCTTGAGCAATGTCTCCAGATTTAAGATTATCGAGAGCACTCTGCGCGAGGGCGAGCAGTTTGCCAATGCCTTCTTTGACACCGAGAAGAAGATTGAGATTGCGAAGGCGCTGGATGATTTTGGCGTCGATTATGTGAGTCACTAACTGGCTTGACCCTTGGGGGAGGGGAGGTTGCGCTTGTGTGACGGAATTTTGATCAATTTGATGGGCCTTATATACTAATGATCTGGGCATGGTAGATCGAACTCACCAGCCCGTGTGCTTCGGAGCAGTCGAGGAAGGACTGCGAGGCTATTTGCAAGCTTGGATTGAAGGCTAAGGTGTGCATATTCGCGCTTCGTATAGTTCCCTTTACTGCTACGAATATGTAATTGACAATCTAAACCCGTGAACAGATTCTCACGCACATCCGATGCCATATGGATGATGCCCGGATAGCTGTTGAGACTGGTGTTGATGGAGTGTATGCCTGCCCCCTTTACCCCCTTTTCTTCATCTGAAAGCATGCCACTCACGGAACAAAATAGCGACGTTGTTATTGGCACTTCTTCGTATCTCCGTGAACACTCTCACGGCAAGGACATGACCTACATTAAGAACACCGCCATCGAAGTCATCGAATTCGTCAAGTCCAAGGGCATTGAAATCAGATTCTCCAGCGAGGACTCCTTCCGATCCGACCTTGTCGATCTCCTCTCCATCTACTCCGCCGTCGACCAAGTCGGCGTCAACCGCGTTGGTATCGCCGATACCGTCGGCTGCGCTTCCCCTCGACAAGTCTACGAGCTCGTCCGCGTCCTCCGCGGCGTCGTCAAGTGCGACATTGAAATCCATCTTCACAACGATACCGGTTGCGCCATCGCCAACGCCTACTGCGCTTTAGAAGCCGGCGCCACGCACGTCGACACCTCCGTCCTCGGTATCGGCGAGCGCAACGGCATCACGCCGCTGGGCGGCCTCATGGCCCGTATGATCGCCGCGGACCGCGACTACGTCAAGAGCAAGTACAAGCTCGAGAAGATCAAGGACATTGAGGACCTCGTCGCCGAGGCAGTCCAGGTCAACATCCCCTTCAACAACTACATTACCGGCTTCTGCGCCTTCACCCACAAGGCCGGCATCCACGCCAAGGCCATCCTCAACAACCCCAGCACCTACGAGATCATCAACCCAGCCGACTTCGGCATGACCAGATATGTCCACTTTGCTTCGCGCCTGACAGGCTGGAACGCTATCAAGTCGCGCGCGCAGCAGCTCAACATTGAGATGACCGATGCGCAGTACAAGGAGTGCACGGTCAAGATCAAGCAGCTGGCAGATATCAGGCCCATTGCTGTTGATGATGCAGACAGCATTATTCGCGCTTACCATCGGAATATCAAGCTGGGTGAGAACAAGCCGCTGATGGAGCTGACGGCGGAGGAGAAGCTGCAGTTGGCGGCCAAGGAGAAGGAGATGGCTGAGAATGGAACTGAGGCTTCGGCGATATAAAGAAGATTATAAAATTTCAAAACAAAACATATAAAGAGCGACTTCCTAAAAAGAAACAATAAAAAATGGGTGGGGATTTTCCTTTTTT